>JAQFZH010000570.1:0-30374 GCA_034695485.1 Entomobrya nivalis | reverse complement strand
TAGCTTAACAAATATAGGCGATAAAAGATTTTTTTAAATTTTGGCCCAAAAAGGGCCCTTATGGCAAGTAGTCCTTTGTGGATTTCAGATTTAATAAGAATGAAATAGGTGTCAATGACCCGACATATTTCGAGCAAATGTCTGAACGAAAGAATGCCTTGGTTTTGGGGGATTCATTGGGAGATGTTGGAATGTCAAAAGGGATGAAAAATCCAGGAGCAGTTTTGAAAATAGGCTTTTTAAATGACAATATCAACGATCACATGGAGTCTTACCTTAACAGCTATGATGTGGTAATTAAAAAGATTAAAAGTTATGATTAATTAAAAGTTTCAGGGCTTCAATCATTTGTTTTTCATTTTTAGGTTCTAGTGGACGACCAAAGTTTCAAATTTGTTGATGTAGTTTTAAACAAGATTATATTACCTCAATAAAAACTATATTTATCTTCCAAATAAAATAATTAGTCATAAAATCATCTCATTTATTGAAAAATATCTTGTCAATCTTTCAGTTATAATTTCTGACAATCATCATGATATTTGAACTAGTAACACGTGTAATTTATATAATATATATATTATCTATGTTATCATGAAATAATCATAAATAATTTCAAATTTTCTCACAACGCTTCTTTTTTATGTAACATCAACAGTTAAAATTACTATTTATATCTTTTGAGATTCTTTTTAGTTTTTTTTGTTTCAAGGGTTTTGGTAAAAGTTCTTTTCATTTCCATTGCATTTTTTGGTACAAGTGAGTGTGCCCTCATCGTCGACATCATCGCTTTGAATTTTTTAATATTTTAAGTACATTTAAAATAATCACTAGAATTGTTTACTATTGCGCGGGCAAGATAAGTGCGGTGATTCAATTTGAAAGGGTGCATCGTGTAGTGCATATCACATCAAGACATCCTGGTCATAAAATAAATAATTTAATTAAATTATTAGTAAAAAAAATAACAGATTAAGTTTTTTCTTTCTTTTTTAAATTTTTTTGGCAGGCGGGTCTGTTGAATGAAAAGTTAAATTTAATTAGTTTATAAAAGCAAGAAAATTAGTAGTAATTTTGATAAAAAACGGGACAGAAAGATAAGTATTTTACAAGAATAGTTAGAAAAGGGATAGTGGTAGGCAGTGGGTCCATGCATTTGGCCGCAGTCAACTTTCAGAGTCGTCACTAGTCGTTAACAAGCAGCTAAGCTCCTCAAGATTTCCCCCGCGTTCCTTCTGAGGATGATGATGGGCAAGATGTTGCTGCTGCTGTTGGGTCAGTTTACTGTTGCAAAATGCATAGGAAGAAGAAAAAACCCCAAAAAATGCAATTAATTAAGTTGAAATGTGCACTTTTTTTAAAGATAGAATAAAATTGGATATAAATTATATTTTATTCTTCTATAACAAATCATAGCCATCTTCACCCACCCGCACACTAATTCTCAATCTCAATATACATAACATTCTTTGCCTAAAGAGAAGATAACTTTTTGGTGTATAACTTTAAGCTAAACAGTATCACATATTTATAAATTGATATCGTACACCGTACACCTACCTCTCTTTCTCCCTTTCTCTACACATATTCTAGTTAAATGCTAATTAAAAATGTTCTTGATAAAAATTTATTTACACAGACCAGAAAATATCAGACAGATGATAAGAGCGAAATTGAGTGTTTGTGTGTCAAGTGCGCAACAACTAACAATATAAATTATAAATGAGTGTGTGTGTGTGAAGTGAAACAATATATTTTACAAAAATTATCTAAAAATATCTAAACAATTAACTAAATATTTTTTCAAAGATCAACAACAATTAAATTATATAACTTTTTTTTGTATACGTGGCACGTGTATAAAAATTGAGAGCTTTTGACTGAAAACCAAAAAAATCACTACAAAAAATACATTTTTTTCCAGGACGGGATTATTTGCGAAAATACGTTCTAGAAACAAAGCAAACTGATAAAACATAAAGGCAAAAGGTTCAAAAAGACAGAAAAAATACAATACTATTGATTACAGTAAAAGCTGATAACTACATACTGTCATTAATCTTTATAGAAATAAGAAATGCCTATTTTGCTAATAATTATAGCTGACTGACAATTAGGCTTATGGAAATGACTACGGTGTAAATCCTCCAGGTAAACTGTTAAAGTATGTTAGCCGTCACTAGCTGCACCCAATCTACTGGTTTACTAAATTAGCCAACTGCACCACCGACCAAAAGCATACATTTAGTTAAAAGTATTTACAAAAGCGCCTCTGCTAAAGCAAAAATAAAGTAATCCAGTTTGTTATTTGGTAGTTTTTGGGGATCTCTACAGCTTGTTACAATTGCATTTCAGCGGGGCGGGGTGAAGGGATATCGACCTAAAGAGATTAGATAAGCAATTTATGTAATAAGGTACCTTAATTAATTTTTTATATATATACAGTATATACACAGGAAACTATGCAATAATAAATGCTTGTCCATGTTAAACTAATATGTCAACCATATTTAAGTCACTGCTGAAGAAATGTACATAATAACTATCTATCTTGAATCAGTGTTGCCCACGACCCCTGCCCTGCCTCTATTAGAATCATCAAAATTGTCATCATCATCTGTATCATCATACCCATAGCTTTCCCCACGTGGCACATTGTCCAGTATTCTTGGTTCCGTTTCGTGGAGCATTTTCCTCATGAGCTGTTACAATAAAAGTTAAACATTTAAAATTCAGTTAGTGTCACTCTCAATTGCACATCATTTTTTTAAATTGGTTCCTTACCAAACTGCCCTCAAACCAGGAAAATCCCATTGACGCAATCACGTGCAAAATGAGGTACGCACAAAAGGCGAGATAAAGCACACCGAAAATTGACACCGCCAAAATGACATACCACTCTGGCGACAACGACTCCGTCACGTAGTAGCCCACAAAGTACATATTGATTGAAATCACAACGGCGGCCAAAACGCATGACAAGCCTTTCATAAACCTAAATACCAAACGAAACGATTATACTACTTTAATTTCACTTTATTTTTAATCTATTAAACTTAATTGTTTTACGCACACTCCATTCTTGAAATCCCCCATAATATTTTCCGAACTTGTCATCGATATCACAGGCAAAATTGCAAAGGGGAGTTGCATACTCATCAACGCATTCAACATGTCATTCATTCCCGACAAATCCTCAATATTTTGGAATTTGGCAACAAGGAACGTAGGTAAAATTGCAATGGTTCGGGTAAGAAGGACACGCTTCCAACGACTCCACTTCAGATCCAAAAATCCTTCCATGACGAATTGACCTGCGTACGTGCCCGTCATTGTACTTGACTGACCAGCGGCGAGAATTCCAATAGCCCAGATGTACATAGCAGCGGTGCCGTACTGACAGCCCAGGAATACTCCACCTTTGTAGATATCTGGTTGAAATATTTCTGTATCATTCTAGAAAATAGACGAGATACAAACATTTTAAAGACTAGCAAATAAAACTGAGCAATGATTAGTAAAAATTATAATGGTCATTTACCGGGAAAATCTCTGAATGGGTATTATTATGTTCTATGCAAAGCTCTCTGATATCAGCGTTAGTCTTTTTGCTTCCAAGGTCATCCCAAATGCCGTGAGCGAAAACGGCAACTACGAAAACGTTAATGACGAAGGAAACTGCAAGGGCGATAGTGGCTTCGATGAAATAGTATTTGTTGGCTTCTGCTACTTGGGTCTTTTTCGAGTGGTCAATTCCTCTCGACTAATTTTATAAAATAAACAACAATTATATTTTAAATGTATATTAGATAATCTATAGTCTAATTTTACATTTGGATTATTTATTAACTGAACTTACTTTCACCAAAGCTGAATGAAGATACAAATTATGTGGCATGATGACAGCTCCTACAATTCCTACCGCTTGAAGAAGAGCCTTTTTATCACAATTTGTGCAGGATGGGATCAGCATGCCTTCCATGACTTGAATCTGATCTGGTGCAACTTTGATATACTGTAAGCAACACAAACAATTAAATTATTTTACTTAAATTTAAATTCTTGTTTTTTAGCAGGAAAGAGAAAGATTTATGTAAATCAATAATAACTTACTTCATAACCAAAAGAAACAGCCATCACTGTTATCAGTACCCCAAAAAACGCCTCCAACTTTCGTAACCCATATTTATCGAGAAAGAGGAAAGTGAAGGTGTCCGCTACCGTTATGAGTACACCGCCCCACAACGGAATCGCTTTGTTCGAAAGGAGATAAAATGCTATAGCAGTTCCAATGACTTCTTGCATGTCTGAGCCGATAATAGCTATTTCTACCATTATCCACAGCATCATTCTTGGAACAACTGGATACTTCCGGTAGCACACTTCCGCCAAATGCATGCCACTCACGACACCCAGTCTGGCAGCCAGTCTTTGCATTGCCAGTCCAAGAATGGTGGCCCATAGAAGGACCCAAAGTAACTGTTAATTCGAGAGAAAAACCCATAAATCAATTAAATCTAACTCAATTTACACCAATTTATAGAAAGCGCAGGTAATAGTCAATTAACTTACTTTGTACTGAGCTACTGCACCCGACTGCAAATCAGATTCGATGTTTCCAGGATCCAAATATGCTATACTCATTAGAAATCCAGGGCCGGTAAATGCCCACAGCTTTCTAAAGCTAAAAGACTGCCAAAAATAAAAATAAAAAAAATAAATTCAGAAAATTATTTTTGAGGATCATTTTTTTTAAACTGAATTAAAGGTTTAAACTTACCGTTGAATCTGGTTCCGGAATCGAAATAATTTCTTCAAGGTACGTATGGAACTCCCTTCCATCCCCTCCACCCCCGCTACCACTACTATCATTGTTGTTCATTGTTGGCTGTATCGCCTTTGTTCCTGCAGTAGCACCTGACGTAGGCTCAAAGGCCACGTTAACATGAGATCCTTGATTGTCCTCGTCATCCGATACAACAATCAATCGATTTTTCCTCGATGATGCTCCTCCCCCATCCATCCTCTGATAACCATCCCCATTTGAAGTACTCCCGGAGGACTTGCCTCCCAGATCTGCGACTCCACTCATTTTATTCTCTAATCTATTTTTTATTGTTCGAAGTGTATTTTTTTCGATTCGACTATTAAATTAAGTTATACATTTAGAATAATATTTTAATCTTGCCAGTTTTAATGAGGCAAGAAACGTAGTAATTTTTAAATAAACAAAAAAAAAACAATTTAAAAAATTTACTGTGATCCTTCACCAAAAAAACGACTAGTTTGGCCAAAATCAATTACAATTTAAAATTAACCTTCAAAGTGTGTAACGTGGAATACTTTAAAAGAAGGTCGTTAAAGTTTTTTTGACAGTCTCAGACTCTCTTCTTATTTAAGTCAAAAGCTTTTCTGTTTGTTCTCAGGTTGCGTTGCGGTCCGGTTCTTGGGTTCTGTGAACAAGACACAAAAAATAAGAAACTCAATTATATTTAAATCCAACAATTGACAGTCAGAAAAACGACAACATGAAGAAGAATAGAACAATAGACTATTAAACTATTTCTTTGATTTCCCTAAATGAACTAATTAGAATATTATGCAAAAACGTATGTAGACTTGGCCATGTAGCCAAACCAAACCAGGATTCAGTTCACAGGAATACGATACAAAGTTAGTGCAAACAAAGGATTTTATTGTCTGTCTCAATGTGGCTAACAAGCACCTCTGCTGACTTGATTTTGTTAACTTAACATTTTCCCAGAAGAAAAGAACCAGAAAACACAATCAAGTCACAAAAATATTTTTACCAAGAAGTAATGAGAGTGATGACTAATATAAACGAAACTGTATCAAGAATGGACACAAAATGCTCACAGAATAATTTTCAAGACTTTTTTTACTGCCACTTTGGTAAAAATATATAAATGCTTAAAGTTCAATTACCATTTAATACTTTTCTTGCTGAATGTGCATTTTTCCCGATGTGATGAATATTATAAAAACTTGCACAAATATCCAGTCAACAGCCAAGTTAATCCGGAGATTATTACGAAACGTAAATTAAAATTAAATCTCTCGCTCAGTGTGCACTGCACCGTAAAAACAGCTACTGCAATGCAACTACTAGATTATCATTTATCATTAACTGCAGCATAGCTAAATAGTTTATAGATCATTAAATTCATATTAAAAGTTATGGAACTGGTGTAAAAAAACATTGCTACATGGCTGTGTTAGCCAAGTCAAGCCACTGAAGTGAATCATGCAATGCAAGTAAAAAGTAAGGTACAAAAGTACAAAACAAAATGACTAATTGAACAACCGTGTGTACTCCACCATATTAAAGTACCTAAATGCCTGGCAGAACTTTTACTACAATACGGTACGGTACATTAGATAACTAATTTACCATGTTTACCATTGGTAGATATTAAAAAGTCTATTGATGACGATGACAAGCTTTCATTAATGATGTGCTAGCCTTGACTCGTGACATATGACACTATACAATTGATATATAGGAAAAAATTTGTAGAAAATATAGTAAAATTTTCAATTGAATACAAAATATAGTTTGTTAGAATTGTTTGGCCAGTTTTTAGTACTCTATTTCAGTATATCCCAAAAAAGCAAGCCATTTATGTCAGTATTTTTTTGCTTTTTTAAGTGTACGTGATAAATGACGAATTTTGTACTGTTTTGTTAACATAACTATGCTAAGTCAAGCCTATTAGACTAAATCTCTTTTCTTTGTACAAATAAACAAAATGTAAATTTATCTAGCACACTGCTCTCTGTATCTGTGTAGCAGTTCAGAGAGGACACAAGAGGAGATCATGGATGGAATAGAATGAAGAGATTACATTTTGTTAAGCTCATCAAATCATCATCCTCCTCACCAAACCAACATCATCATTTATGGTTTATTTTTTAGAGGATGGAAAATAAATGCACTTCAGTTTCAATATGAAAACTGACAAGTGGCAGGCAATGATAAAATAGCATATAAACTAAATATATCACTTCTCAGGATTCTTTCTCTTTGGAAATTTTTTTATTCCATTTGTGTCGTGTGCGTCATCATCAAATATATACACATGATCATGTGCACTTCTCGTTTAAAAGATTAAACAATTATTTCACAAGAACAATGCTAATTTTGGATGTGCGCACTTTGAAAACTGGAGGGCCAATTAATTAGAACCCATCATTTAATTATCTTACTGTATCAACAATCAAAGAAGGAAATCAATTTGTGAACTGAACACAAACAAACAAATGAGCATGATAAAATACTCTATCAAACTATTTAAATTAAATAATAGTTATGTGAAACATAAATATTAATTACCTTTTTAAGAGGCGACGACGATTGCCCGTGACCATAATTAAAACTATAAAATGTGTGTTTCCATTAAAACTTTAAAATAAACTCTTTACAATTTTGCAGCACAAGTGTGTGTATTTAAAATATTACATTACACCAATTACATTTTGTGTTGACGGTTTATGCACTTGTTTAATTAAAAGTTTACTTTAAATTAAACTTTCAAAGGAAATGGCATGTTTTGTTCTGATTCTTTTTACAAATTTAGCACAGTTTTAGAAGACTGTGTTTTTGAGTGGAATTGTGAAGTAGTAAAACCGTATGTTATGCAAGGCCAATAGATAATACTTCTTACATTCACTTGTATACATTGCATAAGAACTTATCTACATATTTTTATGTATGTATTTCTTCATCTGCTGGCTTGCAATGTAGGTGGCATGGCATGTGATGTGCTAGTGGTGTGTCATGATGATGATAATGTGGAAAAGGATATAGTCGATTGCGATTGGGTTGCTTTACAGCACAGCACAAAAAAGGCATGGAAGAACAGGTGAACTGCAATGCTAAAACGCAATAAAAGTATTTTTCTGTAGCTTTCCTTTCATTATGTTCAGATTCTCATGCAATTAGCGAGAGAAAAAATGTGGTGTAATCAAATTTACTTTGTTTTTCCGGTTCACTTGACATTATAGTATTTCGATAGATAGTTGATAGTTTTCACTTTAACTCATATACTCAAAGAAAAGATGTGTGGAGAAATTAAAAAGGGAAAGGAAAAATACTAACTATTGCGTAGTCGTAAGAAATGGGGCAAAGCGAGACAATAATATGAAAACTAAATGATAATGATCTTATGTCAGAAAAATTATGCGTTAAGACAGTTAGTTGACTTGATAGTTATGGAATATCAATTATGTTTATGACATGATTATTTTGATTTGTTTTTATATTTCATAACGTATTACTACATAGCATGCTATAAGTATTAGTGTTAAGTACGATACAGGACAGTTCTAATTAAGAAAGCTGTTGTGAAATATAATTAGTAATTGCAAAGTTATTAACTAACTGACGACATTCACTGTCACAAATTGATGGCTACATTGAAAAATCGGACGTTTGTACATCAATTTGTTCCTTTGATGCAATTTTGCAATGAATGTCTCTTTTGATATGATCTTAGGGCAATATAAAATATTCCTCCTACAAGATTAAAGAATTTGAACAGTAAGTGAAACTCATCGAACACAGCGAATAATGAGAAAATCAAAAAACGGGAATAAATGTAATTAAGTCTACTGATTTATTTCATTTCTTCGACATGCCAGTATTAAATTAAATGGCCTAAGATGCCACTAGGCAATTAATTAAAATGTCACAAAAATTATCTAGAAGTATAGCATGCATGTATTTTGATCTTTCCAGTAGAATTGTTTTGTTGTTTTTTCTCTTCATTAGCTTAGTAAAGAAAATTTTCATTTTTTTGTATACTTCATTGGAAAATATAAAGGTCAAAACGTTACGAAATAACGAAGTTCACATTCATATACAGTTGTTAGTCTAGTTGCCACTAACAGAACACGTATAATTTATGTTTTTAACATTTTGCTTCTTTTTACCAAACACTAAAAAAGTGTAATTATTTATTTAGGTATTAAAAAATTATTATTATATTTGAATTAAATTTCACACATCATCAAAGTTCATTCCCATGTTCATCATCACTCATCACTATCACCATTTACACTATATTCCCATCATCATCTTTTCCGCTCATTATCAAGAATTTTTCCACTTGAATGCCACCACACATACTTTTCCCAGGATGACGTCAATGACAACAATTTTAGTCATTTTTCTGCAATCAACAGATTTTAGTCTTGTTATCTATTACCACTTACCACCTTGCTCTTTCCCACTTTCCACTACTTTCACCTTCAATCCACCCATTTTTCCACTACAAGCTACAATCACAAATTATCTACTACGCAAATTTTATACTAAAAACGTCATTTTCAATTTAAAAAACTGAAAATTGAAAGAAATCAGAAACGAAGTGTACTTAACTTTACTCATTCAACCCATTACATTCATCCATCCAAAAATTATTTTTGCGTTTTAGTGTGCGTGGGTATATCGTTGGACTTTCTTTTTTATTTGAAAAGCTTCTTATATTTTTTGTTAAAAGAGTTGATTTCTCATTTTTACAGTATTTTGAGTTGAAGTGATCGCTGAAGAGTTTTGTACTAACTAAATCTCTATTCACTTGGAATACACATCTCGCTAATCTTCTTCATAACGAAAAATAATGTATGAAAAATAAATATATATCCGTGGAAAATCAATAATAACCTATTTTATTTTCTCTCTGTAGAACTTTTGAGAGAGGTGGGCTATGCAACTTTTTTTATCCTCATCAGAATTATATTATCAATTTGAGAAAGCATATTATTAGCATGTTTATATTGTATGATGGTGATGCTTCATGTTTTACGGTCTATATGATCATGATAATAATGACGAGTGGTTGAAACTCTTAAATTTTCTATTATTTTCTCTTATAAAAGCAAAGTATAGAGTTTAAGCCTCAAATGCACAACACTTCCTATGAGGTAGAAAAGGGTAAGGAAATCCTTAACCACTATGGTTACGAAAACGGTCCCATACATTTTAAATGGAGCCATAGGACGACCTTACCCTTACGTAAGTATTAGGACTGGTTGTGCATTTGGCCCTAAGAGTATATACGATATGATATGACACGGCATGGAAACTTCCACTCGAGAACTATCATCATCATCATGAAAATCTTTTTGCCAAGTATTTTATAACATTCAATTATGATCTCTTTTCTGATGAACATGAAAAGAGTCTGTTGATATTCAACTTAAAATGTTTTTCATCATCATCCGTAACTCCAGCATCTTCATCCATTACACCAGGTAGCTAATAAATCAACAGGGCTTGTAATTCCTTGCAACTGTAGCCTGCCCCGAAGGAAAATTAAATTCATGTAAACTAACAACTTTGCTTTAGTATAAACCCGATTTCCCAAAGTTATGCCATTTCCAAAAAGAACATAACTATCCAAAAAAAAATGTAATAAAAACCTATCATTTTGGATCATCTCGTTCCCAACGCAGTTCACTACGCCCCACTTTTCAAAAAAACGGTATTTAAGTTTTTAAAGTACATTTATTTCTGCAGGGCATGTACCTACTTTATTAAAAATCCGGGATCATTCAGAAATTCCAAGACCAGAAATCACTTTTTCAAGAAAACTTGCAATCAAAAAGATTTAAGACCCCCGGCAAAATACGTAGGTTAGGTATAAAGTGTTCCACCAATTTTTTTTTCGAAAAGTATATAAGTATTACGTAAACTCGATGTACGTAATAGGAAAGGCACTATCTTACGTTCTAGAACACTGGAAGAATAATTGGTAATTGAATTACTTCCAACAACCAACACTTTCCCTACTTGGAATACTTGACATGATGGTCTCTTTGGATATAGTGGTGATGGTATGGTGGTAGGCGGCCCGGAACAATGAAATTATCGTTTTGAGAAGTTTTCGTGAAAGCTTGTGTTCAATCCTTGCAAGTACAAGTTGTAGGCTGAGAGTATACACACATGTTTTCCAATGAAAATTGGGAGCGAAATCAAAACAACAACCCATTAAGTAAAATTTATACCATGAATATCTGCTTTTTGATGATTATCTAGAAAAAAAGTTATAATCCAGTGAGGATTTCACTCTAAAACATATTGGGTGTGCCCATTCGTGTTTTTGTTTGATTAATTCATAATCATCACAGCTGAAAATCACGTTTTCGCGTGAAACTCTAAATCATTTAAATTGAAAACATGATCATTATATTTGCGTGTGTAATTTCATCAAACAAGCTTTTCAAATGAAATGTCTAAAAGTTTTGGAGTTGCCTACAAAACATAAATTAATTTGATTTTTTATAAGGTATCATCGCATATTGCCCCGAAAAAGTGAAAAGCACGTTCATGGAATAAAAAAAGACATGCATATACACATGGATGAACACATAATTTCGAATCCCAAATACCACCTGCGATTTTTTTTACAATCTAAACAAACTGTTTCAAGTGAAATTACTAATTTTATGTTTTGTTTTCGCAAAATATTTTTAGTTGGCTTCCTTTTGTTTTTGAATTTCCAATTTTGACACAAACAAAATAAGGAAGGTAACCCGAAACGAAATCAGTTTAGACTTTAGACTTTGCTCCATCTCACTTTGTTCGTAGGATTTTAAAAATCACAATGGCAACACATGTTTATGTTTTGTAATTTGAAATGCAATATATTCTCATAAATATATGATTTCTCAGTAAACCACTTACAATTTACTACATTTATATGAGATTTCGCATGAAGCTACATACATCCAGACCGAAAAAATGAAAACAAAGGAGCTCTGAACTAATTAGCAGATTTTTTTTACTAATTTTACGCAGGATGAAGAATCATTCAACTTTCACATTGTTTCCAGGCAGGTTATTGGTAATAAAAAAATTAAAACTGGGTATAATCAAGTTTCTGTCGATTTATATAAAACAAGTAACTTTAAAATGGGTTTGTTGACTCAAGCATTCATGGAAATTTGAGATTTGAGTGTTAACTTGACAGACAGACGAACGAGCACTTCCCCATAAACCCCTAATAAATCCGAAGCATTTCTTTTAAACTAATTATTCTTCTGATGCCAATACTCCTTTGAAAGTTTATAAATGGAAACAATATACAAAATGTGTTTGCATAGCGTATACTATACAATACTATCTTAAAAAACAAGAACCAACTTCTAATTCTAATTAATCATCCATCAATGACATGGAATCTCTTTTCTCAAAAGTTTTCTTTTGGACTTTCAGATTTAAAATGGAAACCACGTCATTTGTTTTTTAAAGAATTTGCATGCTTCAAACATAACCATAAGATTCTTCTTTCTTTCTCAGTATACGTATGGCAGGCTGAAACAGGACAGGTGGATCAACTCATATAAAAAAACCAAGCCAAGTCGTAAAAAAGCAGCTTAAGAAAACGTACATTAAAAAATTATCTTTCCTGTACAGCTGCACTAATACCACTTCCACTTCCAATATTGAATATTCCACTCACTCAACTCAAATTCCATTCTTTTCCTTTCCAAAACCAAAAGGGATTAGGATCAAAAAATGGGAAGCCCACTTCAATTGAAAATCCAAGGAAAAGACGTCAGCATGTTATATTTCAATCTATACACAAATTTTAATATATGCATGCTTTTCTTCATGTATGTTCGCATATTATATTTTGAGTTCATCCATGAACTACATTTTAATATTAATTTCCATAATAAAATGAAATCCTGTCCTTTCTCTTCCTTTCCCTTCCCATCCCTTTTTTTTCTTCTCTCAATCTCATCCTATCCAATGACATGACATGTTCACTAGTTGGGATTCCTTTTTTTCCAATATTTTTATTATTAACCTTCTCTTATCTTCTTCTGTGCAGAGAGCTAGTTTCGCTTGGTTTAATCTCAAAGTTAGTTTTCCACAGATGGCTGGTGAAAGTGGAGGACATGCACTGAATATGAATATCCTATCATATCATCACAACATTACAAGTTCGTTTCATCTTTATTTCACATTACCTTTTAAAGAGCTGCTAAAAGTAAAAGTTTCTTTTTAAAAGTTACGGGGTCATTTCATCCATACAATACCTTAAAACAATTCAAATGTGAGCTCTCATCAGTTTGTATTGCAACCATGAAATACAAAGCTGAATGGCAAAAAAATACAAATTTGTACTACTTTTTATATTAAAATTTGCTAGTTTTTCAAGTTTGACGACTAACCTTAAACACACCATGCTTTTTTATTTAGATCGTAGAATAGATTGGATTCATTTATAAAAAGATAAGTAGACTAAATACGAAATTGTGGAATTCGTCCACATCGGGTTGCCCAACATTTATATGACTTTCCTTTGTACATTTTTTACGATGAGAAGAAAGAGAATGGCTTTCTTTTTTTCCTGGAAGAACATTAAAATCCATTCTCTGTGTTTCATTTCATCATGTACATTATTGTGTTGCAAGACGAATAAAATGAACAGTACAGATTGCATGTACTGCCAATATATGATGTGATGAGTCTATATCATTTTATAACTACGACTTTTATTAATATTTATCCTTGCGGAGCGGATAGCAATGACTAATGAGTTTTTATTTAATTTAAGGAAGGTCATTTCTTGATGCTGTTTTACTACTTACTACAATTGATTGTATAAATTTTCTATTAAGATTACAAGCGACTTGCAAACGGAAGATAAAATGCTGCTTGCTTCCAATTTAATTCTCTGTCTGAGGCATTTCTTTGTAGAAAATTGAGTATGTAAATCATGTAGGCAGACAATACCAGACAAAAGGCACGTTTTGTGAAACTTCTCAAACAGCTTTTTGAGATTTTCCAGGTAATGAATGTAATCGAATCAATTAAATTAAATGTTGGTTGAAATATGGGTGGAATTGAATTCTTAGAAAGAAGCTCTGGTCTGAATGCTACACTTTGTATCATACGTAATTATTTTACCCTGTCTGTATTGCAGCAAAAACAGACAGACAAGTCGATAATATGATAATTAAGGGTTTTTGCATGTATTAACAAAGTTAAAAGAAGCATCGAAACCCTTTGATCAAGTAGGTTACATAAGCAGATAAAAAATTGATTTGTTGTTGCATCAGAAGAATTATGAAATATTTTTCATAAGCTTTAAATGTATGTCTTATATAAATAAATAAATATTTTTGCATATGATGCACAAAAAAATATGACTATTATATAATACTATTATATAACTTAATAAGCAGCTGGAAAAGCTTTTAGTATTTACAAATATGTTACATATAAATAATTGCCGAGTAAACATAAAGAAAATTTCAGCCCAAAAACAAGTAATAATTCTCGGCTACGCTACGCTAGTTAGTTTTAATTTGTTGGGTTGGGTCCGGGTGAATAAGTGTGCTTGGGGGTATATGTGTATTCTTGTGAAGAATTTATATAAACATAGCATATTTATTAAATCAAAGTAATAAAAAGCGTTTTCTAGCAGTTTATTTAAGAAAATATACAAATATGAAAAAGTGTAATAGCTTTAATTCTAAAGTTGGAGGGATGTGTCTGTCCCTCCGCCGTACTGCTATCCATTATGTTAGCTATTTAAAAACATTAAATTTTAAATTAAATTCTAATGAACTACAGACAAACACTTAAAAATTAAAACCATAAAATATATTGACCATTTTGACCAATCAAAGAAAAACATCTACTTTTGATTAAGTCTACACCATGTCAAATGTTTTTTAGTTGCCGTCAAACGGGTAGTTTGCGTTTCTTTAAAACTATTTTTTATCAAAATCAAACAGCTCATTACAAAGCTCTGTGAACTAGCAGTTCACAACTTTAATACTTTTTAGTTCTCCTGATTTACAATGATCCCTTCAAAATCTTGTTCATGTTTGTCTTTTGACATCCTCCAGGGAATTAAAAATATTAAATTATATACAGCCATTAATTTCTCACGGGATTCTGCCAACACTCACCCCAGGCAACAAACTACTTCAATATAAAATGTAAATCTCGTCCAGTCTCCATCTTCAGTCCACAAAGCCATGTCATAAGTAGAATATTACATAGATACATTTTTTAATAATGTGTTCGTCAACAAGCTCTTTTGATTCTTGACGAGTAGTCAGTTCTCCTTCCTTCTTCTCACTTTTTCGGGGAACTTTATTTTGTCAAAATAAAACTAAATGCATGTTACATGGTACTCCTCAGTCTCTTTAAAGATTATAAACTCCTTTTCATTCCAGACTGGCTGCTATTTAAATGCAAAATTTTAGCAACAAGCCATGCGGAAAAAACATGCAAAGTGAAAGCATCAGCATCATCATCACCATCGTCGTTCTCTTCACTTCACAAGAGTTTTAGCCGTATAACTTTTATAAGCATACTAACAGTGCTAGTAGCACATAGTGCACCACTCTCTCAAAACCCAACATTAAACAAATATAAACATTTCGCTTGAATTTTGAACAAGAGTTGAAAGCTGAACTGACTGAGAAAATTGTAAACTGGATTGGATATGAGGACAGATTTTTTCTTCTGAGACATAAGTCAGCCATCGGGGAAACGTGTGTAAAAATAACCCTTTCATCATCTCTTCTAATAATATATTATTATTCTTGCTTAGCCAACTCTGTAATATGTATTTTGAGCTCATTCTTCTTGTTGTCCACTTGTCTTGTAAGAAGACTACATATTTATTTTTTTCTCTTTTTTTATTACATACTTTGTGAAGAGCGAGGATGTGAATGATTATGGGGGTATGACATGATGACATGATGGCATGACATGTCATCTTTCAACCAGTAAGACATGTAGTTTCCCTCTCTCTCTCTTTAACTTTTTGAGAGGTCCTTTCTTGCTGAAAAAATGGATATTTGACGGAGGAAACGAAAAATTTCTGCAAAAATTCTGCCTCATGGCAAATGGCAATGGCATGATGACGATGATGATGTGATGCGAATTTTGGCATTCCACTTTCCTTTCTTATTTGCTTTTCATTTCCATCCTCATCATCATCATCATTCCAAAAAAATACAACCTTCCATTCCATTCTCTCCAGCTTGTTGGGATTCCTGTGGACTGGAACGGTAAACTAGTTTGAGTTTGATTGTATTTGTCGATGTGCGTGTTTCAATATTCTCTCTTTCCAAAAATAAAAATCCTTTACTCCACAGGGCACTTGTGTTCAAAAACACTCCATTTATTTATCTATCTCTCTTTCTCCTATCAACTAGCTCCTCCAGAAAAAAACATCGTCCATTTGATTTGACCGTATCGTATCTAGTTCAGTTCACTATCCTTCCAATTCCAAAAGCCATGCCAAAAATACCATAAAAATATATTGAACATAGCTTGCTTACTCCACTCGCATATTCGCATTCACATCGCACATAATCATCCTTAAAAGATTTGCTTCCTCATGAACACGCTGGCTTCACTCACTCCAAAAACGACTACTCCAAAAAGAAACTACTCCATTTTCCTTCTTTCCCTTTACTCCACATATCATACTATATTCTGCTGTTGGTGTTGTAAGAAGTACGCTGCTGAGCTGAACTGAACTGATTGTGAGTTGTGTTGTGTTGTAAGTAGAAAACATACCAGTGAAAGGGTTTACGGTTTACCTAATGAAAAAATATAGCAGCCTACCTTTTTCTCATGTACGCTCTACCCTCTTCTCTTCTACTCTATTTTAAGTTTTGCATCTTGCATCTATCTTCTCTGAGGTGAAGAGTGAAGATATATTAGATGAACATCTGCTTTGTAGTGTGTGGAGTAAATGGTGAACATCTGTAAAAATTGAATAGATCAGTCAGTGTGCGACAGGCACCAACACCAGCTCCACAGCAGATAGATCATCATCTCATTTCAGATCAGAAACTTGAACAAGGAAGACACGATAACTGTTTTACTCTCTTTCTCTCTAAAAAAACCGACATTACAAATTATAACTGCTTTATGTTCATAGTTCCTACATTCAAACATGCACACACGTACATAAGTCAATTTCAAACAATAATATTTTCTTTGTGTTTAAAACAAGGATAAAAATAACAAAAGACCAGTTAACGATATTTAATTGAAGTTACATATAATATCAAAAAACAACATTCAACATTGTGACGTGACTACACAGTTTGGAAATTGGAAACTCTAAAAATATATATTTCTAAAATAGGTAGTTATTTTATCTGTGTGTGTGGAAAAAAACAAGTCAACCAATTAATTGGACCATAACAATACCATACTCCACCTCCGAGGTTAATTAAATGGATGCTGGATAACTAAGCTATTTTCAAAAAAACCGTTATTACTACTGTATTGGTTAATGTAAGTCAAACAAATTATTTATTCACTTGTACTTTAAAAATATATCTGTATTTATACGTTTTATATATACACATTACACACGCCTTGTAGCAATGTTAAAATGTAAGTTTATCTTGCACAAATTTTACACGCTCCTCTAAGCTTAGTGTTTGTTTATAGGTACATATATATGGAAGAAAATAATTAATTAGGCGGATAGACAAGGAAATTAATTAGTTTGAGGTACGCAGTTTCTTTGAAGGAAAAGTAAATAAAAAAATGTAAAAAAAAGTTAAGCTCTTGTTGCTGCTGTAATTCCTACTCAAGGACAAGTTACAAAGTTCCATTGATATTATTTTAGAGATTTAAATGAACAAGTAGCATTAATAGTTAACTTTTTTATCCTTGTAGGCATCTCTACTTATCTGTCATTTTAATGGAAAGATGAGTAAGGACCATAAGTTGTTGAAATAGGTGTTCATCTGTCAGTTATCACGTTTACGTTCACGTTAAGGTGAAAAGGTCAGTGTGCAGGATCAAATGTCACTGGGTCGATAAGTGGTTTTGATAACTCACCTGCACCTTTTAACGCACCTTATTCATATGAAGTACATTTAAAGGTTAAAAATAAAGCTGTTGTGCGTAGGTAGATAATATTTATTTTTGTTTTTTATTTTATTTTTTGATTACGTTAATTATCAGCTTTATATTAATCTGGAGTATAGTATCCCTATTTGGTTTTAAATACTAATAAAATTCCCTGAAGCATATTACTCTGTTATTTGCGTACGTGTTTGATATATTTGCGTTCATGGTTTTTTGTTACAAAATCTAGCTAGCGCCACTTTTTTTAATCCGCTTTTTATAATACTTATCATCCCATCGTCATTTAAAAAGTATACACTCCATAAATATTAATAGAGTATACATTACATGTAGTAAACGGATGTTCGAACAATGTACAAAATAAATATTTAATTATAATCCAAACAAAAACAAGCCAAGTTATATGCATAACGTACGCACACGTTATTCCACTAAATTCTCAAATAAAAATCTACATTTTCATCTCTCAAGTCTCTCTCGTGTAATCCAAACGTATCATCATGTGAAAAAGGACTCTAAATTAGAAAATAAACTATGCAAAACGTATGCAAAAGTCAACAGGGAAAAATTTGCTACCAAGTTAAATTTTAAAAAGAAGAAAGAGAGCAGCATAGAATTCTCTACGGCGTTTCCGGATTTTTATTTTTTTCAAATTGAAAATCTGAACTCGAGCTGAGCGAATTAGGTAGGCTGACGCAAGTACGTCACGTCACGTTACGTACTCTACATTCTCACGTAGATAGGTAAACGGAATCGCAATCGTAACCGTATCCACTTTATTCCTTTTCCTGGAAAAGAATCCCATTTCACTTTGCATATAATTAAGAAAGCTTTCACAGAAAAAAAATGTGTTAATTGATAATGAGTTCTTTTGGGTACTCTGACGTTAACTTACATTTTCACACGAAAAGGTTACCAAATATTTTGCAAGCTTTATGTAAACTCAATATTTAATTTAAAGCTTTATTGAATTACATTAGAAAATCTCATTCCACCCCTTTTTGCTAAATATAATGTCACAGCCTCAGCCACACGACAAGCTTTTAAGTTCCATTGCATATTGCATCAACCCAACATACATACATATTTATGATGTGTGCGTACATAGCTATCTTACAAGAAAAATACATAAGATCGATCGGATGATGTGTCGTCGTGTCTCTTGTGCTTGTGTCGTGTCGTGTGCTCTGATTTGTTTCATCTTTCAGGGAAAAGCGACGAAGCGAAATTATGTGTTTTATATAAGTGTCTACATGACTTGTTAATATTAAAATCTCATTAAATCTTACAAAATGATGG
This sequence comes from Entomobrya nivalis, assembly GCA_034695485.1. Classification (NCBI taxonomy): domain Eukaryota; kingdom Metazoa; phylum Arthropoda; class Collembola; order Entomobryomorpha; family Entomobryidae; genus Entomobrya; species Entomobrya nivalis. The sequence continues at coordinate 11,182 of JAQFZH010000570.1, read as the reverse complement.
TCATATCATAACATAAGTTACATATATTTACACATGCATAGTTATACATGCATTATGTATAATGCCACTACGACGACGCCACCACCGAGGTAAAATGAGATCAGAATCAATCTCACTCAGTCAACCTTGTGTGCTGTAGCGAAATAAAATGGAATGGAATTCAGTCGCAACAAAATAAAAACTTGGATAAAAAATGATCGCATGTTTTTGTCCCATATTTTCTTCATAGAATTTCACAGCTCTCTCTTCATCTACCTCATGTTATATTTATTAGATGTCCAGCACTCTGAATTAATTTATTTCATGTCAGCTTACATAAAAACATTAATCTATCTAACCATCTCACGTTTTCCCATCTATTTTCTTAACCGTACCGTAATGAATAATAAGTTAAACCCGTAAAAATGTTTTTCATTTCCATCCAAAAGGTTTAACGAACTTACTACTCCAGCCACAAGAAAAAATGGACAATCCCCTTCTCAACAAGGTAACTTCCTGGATGCCATGGACCAAAAATGGGCGTCGCTCCAGCTTAGATGTCAGGCCTGTAGATGAGCTACCCAATTTATTGCTGTCGCTGATTCATCCAGATGTAAATACGAAAAAAATACACAGATCACACATACCTTGTTTGCATAAAATGACGTGTCGTGACGCACATGAAAATGTCATTTTAGCCTTCTTTATTTATTTATTTATATTTTTGTTTACATTTTTATTCGTTTCATCTCCTTCACAGATCACCGACGTGGTTTTAGGCTATCTCGACCCCAAATCCCTGTTGTCACTACGCTTAACATGCCGAACCACAAAAGCTTGGGTGGATCAAGTGAAGCATCTCTCTCGCATCCGCATAATATTACATACGGGCATTGGCAACAAAAAGATGAAAAAGGTGCTCAAATCCAAAACGGAATGGTGCAATTTTACCCTAGGCTACGAAAAAATTCCAAAGGAAGAGCATCTCGTCGAATTTTCCCAAAAGCTGGGCTCAATGGTCCGGGTATTTGAAATCGGATCCGTGATTTCTGGCCAAGCCGCTTTTAATCTAATCTCGGCATGTCGTTGCCTTGAAAGTGTGGCATTTCAGGGAATTAATTTTGCAAAAATGTCACCATCCTCGTCATCATCCTCCTCTCATCATCACAATCATCATCACGAAACAATGATGGAAAACTTGTCCCAAAGTTTATCCGGAATCAAAAGTCTGAGCATTGGGAACATACTATTTACCCAAGTGAGTGAGCTGGATCACTTTAAAACGTTGGTTTTCAAGTGTACAACGTTGAGAACGCTTAAACTCCCTTTTCTCAACTTTACCTCGACATTCCACAAGGACAAAAGGAATAAAATTTTACAACAGCAAGTCGTCCAGCCCTTAATCGAATATCTGCAGAAGCGCCAAGGGTCCGGGTCAAATTTGAGGTATTTGACCCTCGAGCTTTTGAACCCTCTTCAATGCTCGGTCTTCATAGAACTCGCTATAGTTTGCTATCAAAGTCAAACAATCATTCATAATGTACACCAGTCATTTATTAAAAACATTGAGCCTTCCCAAGAAAACATTCTGGAAACTATTGGAACATTAGATGGAATCAATGAATTTATTCAGCTAAGTCGTTTGAACAATGTGGAATGCATATCTTTGTGGGTATCATCCGCAAATTTGTTAAGCGACAGAAATCTGCGAAATCCCAAGTTGCCCCAGTTGAAAAGCCTGAATTTGTATTTGGATTCCGTGGAAGGGGAAACAGAGAGGGTGACCACTTTGCTAAAAACTATTTTGCAAATGGAGCGACCAACCGTGACCAGTCTCAAGATCTCTTATAGCCGAAAAGGCGTAGACTCTGCGGATTTAGTAAGGGCAGTCGACATTGCAAACAATTTCCAGTATTTGAGAAGATTGGATCTCTACCAGTGGGACGCCTTTGATGATGAATTTTTACGGTTGTGGAATGGAGCGGGAATGAGGCACATTGAGGATCTGAGTTTAATCTTGTGTAGCAATTTGACCGATCATGGATTAATTGGGACTGATGGCCAGCATCCTGCTATTCTAAAGCTATCAAGTAAGCAAATTGATTTTTTTTTCATAGAATGAACTGATGGCATTTTAAAAAGTAATTTGCCTAATGGATTGTAAATGCAAGCATAAGTACATACCTATTAGGTATATGGATTTTTTAAGCTCAATACTGAATACTTTTTAATTTGTAACGTAACAAAAGTTCGAACTCATTAGCGTTCTTAGACAGGTAGCTTTTTCAAATATTTCAATTTAATCAAAGTACAATGCTAGTCTGTTACTCTGCCAGGAATCCGGATTTTAACATCCGCCGATACTGCTAAAATTATTATAATTTTCTCTACTTACTTATAACGCTACAAACAAACAACTCGCTACCAGCTACAATAACATACCAATTTACTGTTTTCCCACACAATTAATCTCAAAACTAATTCCGCGCAATATTTTTCTTCTCTCTTCTTTTCATGTTCTCTGCCATGCCGTATCCTGTTGTCTTCCTAATTAGATCTTCGAGAACTCCACGTCTCCTCCCTGTATGGAAGCATTACTGATGTCACTTTGAGGCTCGCCGTTCGCCACATGAAACTGAGAAAGTTTCGGTTGTACTCACAGTCGGTAAGAAAATATACGTGCATGCAATCATAACACACCTATTTACCATGAAAAGAGAAAGGCTTTTATCTTTCTTTCCCAATTCCACTTTTTTTATGCAACTTTCATTCCAATTCAAACAAACCAAACCGAAAGCAAAACCATGAGAGAGAGAGAGATATGCGTTACTTCTCTCTATCAAAAGCATTATTATAACAAGCCATGAGGCAAAATAGAAGAGAAAGTGTATTTTAAGCTTCTATAAATTTTCCCTTGCTCACTTTTTTTTGCACAAAAAGCAGAAAAATAAGGTAGAAGAATAAAAAGACACGTGAAAGCTGAAAGCTTTTTTTTGCTTGGCTGGCTGGTTGGAATATTTTTTCCTACTTTCCTTGCTGGCTTGTGTGAAAGGAAAGTTAATGCTCTTTGATTTGGTTTGATTTGATTGATAGTTACATTTTTGCAGAGTAATCCTCTTACATTTCATTTTATTTTCATTCTCTGTCTGTACACAGGTAACTTTCTCTGGCTACTCGGCCCTTATGGATGGCTCCTTTTCGAGCCACATTGAATACATTCATGGATCCAAACCGTTCGACTGCAATCAAAAAGAGTTTTGCCAGCTATTGAGTGACATTAAAAATGTAAAGTACCATTTTGTTGAGACACCAAAGGGGGGAGCGGCTTCAAGCGGAGGGTCTACTAATGGCAACAGTGGTAAAGGATGTGGAAGAAGGAGTAGTAGCCAGGAGCTGAGTGTGAGTTGTGATGGCAGTGATGATGATTAAATTACACACGTGAAAAAGTCACACTCACACCTCGTCTCGTACAAAATCAAATTAATGTCCTTCTAAATTGGACAAAGGCGTACTAAAAAGTTCCAATGTAAATATACCACAAACATTCTTCATTCTTTGTAAAAAAAATTATCGAGTATTTTAACAAAAAATCGCACTTCAAAATTTAAACGTGTATAAGTCACCTCGTAATTTTGTATGTTGTCACATTATAAAGTCTAGTTAACACTTCTGGTGCAACAATTAATGATAATATATAAAATGTGTAACAATTGCATGGTATAAAAATCATAGAACCAACCAAAAAGTAACAAAAGTACTATATAGTATATGTAATTGAATATTATACTGATTTTTTTTAAATGTTAAGCAATGAGATATTTGATATTGTTGAACTAATATTTAATGCATGAATATAAGAATATAGCCTTCAAAATTGGAAAAGTTTGTACAATGAAATTGATAGCGATTAACGGATTTGTTCTACACAACAACCAATTGTTGAGCATAATATGAGAAGATGAAGATACAGTTTTGAAATTGATGATTTTCCGGGTGTTCGCACAAATTGTTAATAAAGTATATATGTCTCACGAAACAAATAAGTGATGAGGGATAGTGCTGACAGCTAAGCTGATTCATTTTGAGCAGAATTACAAATTAAAACCAAAAGTATTACTTTTGATTCCAATCCCAGCGTTCATTACCCCCGACGCGGAATGACGAAAAATAGAAATAATTGCGTCTTTTATTCCAAATGATATGAGTAATGACATGACATGATATGGATAAGAGAAAAGAACAGGAACAATGATTGCCAATGGCTATGTATAGGAAATTGGGAAGCAAGGCCATTTCATTTGAAAATAGTGAATTTCCCTTGGGTAGATTACAATAGTGTAGTAGATAGCACACCACACATATCCTTCTGCCATTTCCTCCTCACAGTAACATCATTCATTATTATCCTTTGACTGCCTCCTCTCCTCCCTCCTTCTGTACCATTTGCTCCATCATTGTATCCGGCCTGAAAAAGAACTCCATTTCCAGAATCTCAAATTTCTCACTCACTTTCATCACCGTCACACCGAAAATCTCAACTTTCCCGTTGTGCGCTCCCACTCGCAATGTTTCTCCTGTCCGCATTGGACACTTGAGGTCTCCACTCATGTAGCCCCAATGACGAAACTTGAAGACCACCCTGGGGGGAGGTGAGTACACTTCCAGAACTTCCAAGGCAAAGCCGCTTTTAAGTGCTTGGCGAAATACTTGATGAGATGCATGGGGATCGGATATATGGACTGCGGAGTAGTATTCCGTATTTCCCAGAAATGCATTGTAAGCCCCAATTTTACCAACTTGTTCCAAGGATTTCCACGGACTGCCATTTATGGAGATACGAAAGTTGGATGGAATCACTGTGGACCATTGCAGGGGATTGGCTTTGTGAGAAAGTTCCTTTTCCCAGTTTTTTATTAAGTTGGTAATTATGTCTTCAAGGGAGCCAATCGGATGGACCTTGGTTCGTTCTATATAAAAAAAATGAACACAGATAAATTAAATCAATCAAAATTGAAAATGTCTTTTTATTGTACTTATTTTTATGTGATTGCTTGCCTTTATCGAATAAACTATTAACCAAGCTGTAGTCCGGCTTTGACCCAGTAATCCATTCAGTTTTCTCATCACTGTCATCCAAAACAGCGTTCACATTCTTGACAAAGTTGGGCAGTGAATCGTAATCGTTGTAACTAGCAACTTTTTCCATTTTATTTTGGGTATTTTCCTACTAAAAAAAATCTAAACTGATTTCAGGTCAACAGATTTGTTGTTATATTCTTATTTCCAATTTTCTTCGCATCAAATCATCAAAATAACTAGACAAGGTAAGCAGTCATCAGGAATTCTTGCCTTGTAGCTATACATCTCTTGTATGTTTTTTTACCTAGCCATTTTACATTACTAATCCATCATCCATGAAATTGTCATGCATTTCATTGTAATAAAATTTAAAAGTTAAATAAGTCAAGATATAACAAACAACCAGTTTTTGTATACAGTCCGTTCACTGAAGTACACATTAATGTAGCTCTGCTATTTATGCTAAAAAGAAGTCAAAGCAAAGTCAACTCTACTTTGCCAGAATTACTGCGTATTAATATTGGTTGACTCTACGTTACTAGACTAACTGGAAATGAAAACAAGCTTGAAACTCTATCATGAACAGTTTGTTGAGCATTACATAGTAAATTCATTGATTTGACTATCATGATGAGTGAATAGGAAAAAAGTAATGGGAAAATGTAAATTAAGATGAGATTGGAAAGAGATGGATGGGCTGGGATCAGAAATGAAACACGAGATACATACGCTCGCGTGTATTTTTTCTTTTAAGTCCAACAACTTTACCGTTGTAAATTTAAGTCATGAACAGAGTTACTCACTAACTGGAATACTGGAAAGGTATATTATATTATTCTACGCGAAATGAGATGTATACTACTTAAACCTAAATGCCATCCTCAGTCCTTGCATATAAAGTTTTGTATTTTAATCTACATCTGTCACAACCATGTATACTAAAGCATTCTCCTGGAAAATAGCTTAGTTTACATCATCAATCTAAAACACTCATGTTTTTTTTAAATAGAAACTTCTAAACAGTCCCATGTCTCATCACAGGTGAACGAACGAAATTAGCAATCATGCTATATGCTCGATTCAATATTTCAATCAGAAAGTATTTCAATCAGAAAAATAGTTCATGTCACATTTTCTTTTTATATTCTCAGTGTGCCCCAAAACAGAAGTTGCGTTACAAATCCCCTCGTCTGCATACAGTCCTCCGCAAAATCAAGTAATCTCATATTTTGGAATTTCGTTACATCCTTGACCTTGAGTTCAAGCATCGACCAACCCCAGCACAGCATTAATTCCATTTTATTGCGTACAAATTAACTATTTTCCCTCAGTTCTTAAAAAAAGTCCTTTTTGGATGACATTGCTAACGGTTTTGTGTAGGTAGCCAAAGTAAAAAAAGATTGCAATTTGTTATGTACTTTTACTTACATAAAGTATTTACTCATTGTATTGTAATCATTTATTTTATCTGATTACTACTGAAAATGAAAATTCCAATTTCTACTCTATAAATGACTGATGTTTTATGAGTGATGATGAGAATAGAGCCACTTGATCCATCCAACGATAAAAATCCATTAAAAGATAACCTTGCTTTTTTATTACAATGTAATAAACCAACAGCTGAAAAGACTCGTTTTTTTTGGATTTTATACTAAATTTACTCACTTTATCTCTCTCAAGTCAAACAAAAGAGGTCAAACCAAGAGCCACATTATTACAAGTACATGAAAGCCATTTATTTTGCATTAACTGTAATAACTAAGGTGGAGGTGGTATCGTATACAACAGCCTTGAAAGCTTGTACATTAATATATTTGTGTAGGGGAAGGGGGGTATTTGGGGAGGTTACATATTGTACGCTATTTCTGTTATAAAAGCTGTTGGTCTTAAGTGGTATGGTATGGTGGTGACGTGTGATGATTTGATGATGTTGGAAAGCTGAAGGCTGTCAATTGTCAATTTGAATTTATTAGATAAGCTGACTATTATTTTATGTCTCCAACATAGCAAAGGCGGAGAGCTTCTTGAAGGACAGTCAATAATATGCGTTGTTTATGAGTAGATATTTTTGGATTACATACAACGCTACCTGTGGAGTGAAGTGCTCGACGAGTTCTGGCTTTTGTTTGACCTGAAAATGACAAACATAATGTTTTTCGTATGAATACTAAGTTTGCAAGCGAGTTATGTGCCTTGCCTACTGCATTAGACGGGTGGACACCGGCACAAGAAAAGGATGTGATAACATAATCATAACAATAGTCATGTTGACATAGTATGCGCGTGGCTAGAAATGTGACATTTCTATGAGTTTTGAAGGAATAAATAGAACAAAAAAATGCCAAAAATAAAATGAAATGCTAAGAAAACATTTCAAGCTGGCGCCTGGACTGAAATTTGAAGAAAGCCATTTTTTCTCACAAAAAATGATAAAAGTCAAGTCACGTATCCCGTCCAGACATTTTTCTTCCAAGATATCTTTCAAGAAATAACTGTGATAAAAGCAAATTATCATATATTACTTACTCATACTCGTGTTTAATCAGAATTTCATTTTATTAGAAGAAAGTCTGGAATACTTCCTTCATTTCATGCGTCATTAGACAAGGCAACAAGAGAGAGTAAACAATTTTTGGCATGAAGGTGAAACCAGACCAGAGAACAAGATATAAATTAGATTATTAATTATTATAATGATATCAAATCATAAACTGCATTATGTCCGCATTACTAAACCAAAAATAATTTCAATTAGAATAACTTTATTACACACATATTCTCATTTCGTAGTTTTACTCAAACTTTCCTGGTACGTTTGCCTTCATCGCTTTACAATTAAAACAAAAAGTACATCCAAAAACTTTACCATAATATATTTATTAAGTTCCAATTACTCTAATTAATATTTACCTTCACTTGTCTAAGCAAATGGGAAAATATGTGTTTTATGACCTCGTGTACTATAACTATGTATGTATGTATATGAATACCTTGAAGATTTTCTCCACAAGTCTTACTAAAAATACTTCACCCAAAAGTTTCACAGGAAAAATGACATAATGTCAGGTGTACTAACAACAAAACAAGCACCAAGAAATCAACCTAGCTTTCCCAAAAGTTTTCCTTCAAGTTACTTTTCTTTGTTTCGTTGCTGGTAACCCAGAACAGAAAGGACACGCTTTGCTTACTTTACTTATTTTTTGATGATGGTGATGGTGACATCCATTTCTTGCCATTGTCGTCATCATGTTAAATTCAAACCAACTTTTTTGTCTTTGTCATCCAAAAAAACAGTGGAACAGAAAAAGCATTTCTTTCACTTTGATTGATATCCAACCTCACGCTGAGTAACATGCTAAAGCAATTTAACAAAGTCAGTTTAGCATCTCATCTCGGTTTTTTTTTTAATGTATTTTTTTCAGGACAAACCACTAAAACCAAAAATGAATGCAAAATGCAAGCCAACAACGTGACTTGATATGACGCTGACGTGATAAATGGAACCATCATCATGTCATGTCGCCTCACCTCATTATTCCAAAAATACATCATCTATTGCCAAAAGTAAATAAGCAAATATGCCTCTGCTTCTCTTGGTTGTTTGATGACGATGATGATAATGAGAAGGACAACTCTGTGTATGGTGAACATCCCATCCTATAATACCTTCATTTCATTTCACCACCGTCATCACCATCTTCTCATCAAAAAGCTTCAATAAAATATTTGCTTACTAGAATGAAAGTGTGTCTAGTGAAAGCAACTCTAATTATAATTGACTGTGTATACAGAAAGAGAAAGAGAGAGTGTGTGTACACTTGGATCACATTATGCAGGTACCCCAGGGCAGTTGCAAAAGGGCAAAAACTTCCACTGCTGTGCATGTAATGCTACATTACTTTCTAATATGTATAGATCATTTCCTAAAGGGAAATCGCTTTTCTTTGAGGAAAATTTCCTTTTTCTTTTGCTCTCCTCTCCAATTTTCCACCAAAGCTGATATTGGCTTCGTGCATCAAAAACCCAGAGGAAAAAAAGAAAATAATTTGTTGGGAACAAAAAGAGAAAGGAGAAAAGTGGTAATGATAAGTCTAGAGGGAATCATGAAATGCTTTGTTCTTCTAATTTCTTCTTTTTCCTTCAAGCGTACATGTAATAAGGAGGACAACATAAGAGGCAGGTACTTAAAAACCTTGCTATGTAACATATGTACCATGTTTTCCTCTGAAAAAAATATTAAAACTGCTATTTTGCTTTCTTAAGCATATGGAATATTAATGTACATGTAATGTAGTTTTATTACCCTCCATTAGACTTGTTTTTTGCTTGAGTGGCATATAGACAGTAAAACGAAGAGGAAGGGAAAAGGGTTAAAGTGTCCTTGTGAATAAACATACATCTTTGCCTTGGCTGCTCTGGTCTGGTCTGGTGCTGCGGTAGTGCCTTGTGCTCCTTTCTCTCTAGAGACCTTATGCAACGCAAATAAATAACCATCAAAGCAAACTATCACGACATGACACGACAAGTACAAAAAAAATATTTGTCCATAAATAAGCAAGGTAAACAGGGGAAAAAATACATGGAAGATTGAATTGAGTTTGTATGCTTCGTTCTATTTTTTTACTTTGGGGGAAAAAATTATTGAGAGAGGTGGTTTGGTCCATGGAGCTGTGTGGATTGTGGATAGAATGTCAAATGTTGGTCTCTATCGGTCGGTTCAGAAATAACCTGTGGCTTTCTTCCTAATACATAATAATGTGGATGTGGAGTGTGGAGGAATGAATGTCTTTCAAGTAAAAGGATTATTTGCTATGTTTACGTTAAACACACACCACCTGACGATGACATGAAAAAGGCTTTGTTAGAGGAAAAGTAAACAAAATACATGTCTCAAATAAAATTACGTGAATAAAAGAAAATTTGGGGGTAAACCGGGTATGATTGAATTTCAAATTGAGTTTTACTTTTTTTACGGTGAGAGTGACCACTGGTCACTGGAATTAGATTGTTTATGAATTTCCTTGATATTTTTCAAAGATTCTTTTAATTTTTATTATAAGTAATTTTATTATTTCACTTTATAATTTATTAAGGGTCATTTTTCCGAAGTAGTTTTTCGGTTCCCTTCATCAAGTACTTTCCAGTATTTTATATTATTTCGTCACCAGCAAATGTCCATACCATGGGATCTATTTATACTGAATATTAATTGGAGGCAAAGATGGTCATTTTGAGTCGTCGAAAAGTACCAAAAAGCATCTTTCATTCTCCTCCATTTCACTCTCATGGAACCTAATAACATGTAATGCAATATTTTATTGTGAGATTTTGAAAGTAGCCTATTGTACTTGTGTCCTATGATAGATGTCTTTTGTGCTTTTGTAAGTAATTACGTGTGCACAATGTGTAATGTGTAGGTTTCACAACTGGAAATTGAGCATGTTTATTTCAACAGGAGAAAGTTTACACATAAAAAGTAGGGCCTACACATTACACATCCGAAATACACACACACACACCACACCGCCAGTTTTTTATTGCCATTTTATGAACTCTAAGTTGTTATAATGATTTTGATGGCGCTGGCAGGTGTTGGCTGCCTTTGCTTGCGTCATTTCATTTGACATCAAAATGAGAGCAACAGTGAGAGCAAATGTCTGGTTTTGTTTGGCATTCTAATCTAATTCTGCGTAAATAAAATTGTAACGTAAACATGGGGGCAAAAAGAATCAGTTGGGCAGTTGGTATATTCTGGTCGACGAAGGCAAGGGGCAAGAAACCCATTGTCAGTACATCAAGCTTTCTCTAAAAATAAAAAAACGAGAAAATAAATCCAATAAAATTGAGAATTAACCGGATATTAATGATTAGATATAATGACACCAGTAGCTGACATTTTCCAAATTGCAATTACATATTTCTTGCATCTATTCGATACAACATAAAAGTAAGTGAAACAAAATACGTATGCATTTCCGTTTTGTAAGTTACGTTGCAAAAAGTGTATTAGGTAAATATGGGTCGATCGTCTTTCATAATCTTCATACTTCACACAAAACCATTGCCTGCACTAATGATGATCTGATAATGATTCAAGATGATGACATGATAAGAATGATTA
>JAQFZH010000569.1:0-30377 GCA_034695485.1 Entomobrya nivalis | reverse complement strand
AAGTTTATTATTATTTTACACAATTCTAATTACTGCAACAAATGGGAAGCTCACAAGATCGGAGAAACAAAATGAAACAAAATATGGAGCGATTTGGACCTCCTGGAAACTGTGCAATTGGGGAAAATGTAATGCTTTTCTGAATCAGCATTCAAAACTGCAATTAATAAATTTGTAGGAATATTTCAATTCATATTTGGATACTTGCATTGTGTATATTACAAAAAATACTTGGGATCCTAAGGTTTCTCGTTAGGGAAAATATTGGGGCCTTCGATGACATACATTGGTTACCTTTTGGGCGTCAAGGATAAATTTTTAATTGTAGTAGTCAACATAACTATTCGATTTTTTATGCGGTGTTAATTTGGTTAAAAACCCGTACGTGACATCGTTACGGTATAATGTTCTAAGAGTGAAGAGTATGAGAAAAATTGAGAAAAAGGTATACATGTATCAATACGTGGAGGCAAACATACGTGCATCAATAATTTACCATTAAAGAGATGCCTATAAATGTATGTTTCTCATGATCACACTCGGTCCATTAACATTGCCACTGACAAGGGATTGTGGAGTATAAAGTTATGTTATATTTTTGTTATAACACGTGAACGGGTACATTAAGAGATGAAGCACTAGAAAACATGTTTTAAGGTGGTAGTGAATGTGTTAAAATGTTCCTAAATTCTTGTTAAAAATTGTTGTTTGTAAAAATTAATATAATGTACTAAATTAAATTTATTTATAGATTTTTATAATGCGGAAGTTAGGCAATGTTTTGACAGGAAAACATGAAATTGACAATATGTAAATGTTTAATTCTTATAATTCTTAGTATTTTTCCACTCTAAATTTACATTTCTAATAATGACAAAATGACTAATGTATGGTTTATATGTATATACTATGCTTCCATGAAAAAAGTCGGAGTCGGAAGTATTTACGTCCGTTAGTTAGAGCCTGGAAGTAGGATGGCATTATACTTAAATTAATGAGTCTGTTTTCAATTTACTTTCAGCTGAATTCTGATTACTGTAATGTACGTTAAGTAAGTGGCCTTGAGCTATTGCACGTAAAAAGAATTAAATTCCTTATTTTCGTAGAGCTTAAGGTGAGCTGCTTTCATAATCGCGTTTTAACTTATAAATGGCCGAAAATAATATTAGATGTAAATTAGGTGTATTATATATAAGTAAAAAAGTACGTCTCTTAAATTTCAAGTGTCTTTTTCAGCAATACCATATCTCAAAATGAAAAGATTACATAAGAGATGATATTTCAGTATGCGGATGGAACAATGAAAAACAGTACCGAATATTAATACGGTTCATTGTACTTAATAAGGTCAAATCCCTTTTCAATATAGTTATCATACCATCTTATTTAATTAAAAGCAAGTTGACTCAAGCGCACCGGTGCACAGTGTACATAAACATACTATATTATAATACTGAGTTTATACGCCTCTTTTACGGTACGGTTATTTGAGAGTAATTAACACTACTCTTCTGTGATCTATCAATGTATACTATAGGTATTGTAGCTCGTTGATAAAACCCTTAATTAACATAGGCGTGTTTACTCCGTGCATATGTTGCTTGCTCATTAAACATGTTTATATTTACAGCATAAAATTCATACTAAACTTCAACTGATTTAACGGGTTCTGTTCTTTACTATCGTCATCAAAATCTATTATATGACCACAACTAAGCATTCGCAGTAAATATCATGAAACTTTCACCCTACCAAACAATATTATGAGGTTTATTTCTCTGCTTCTCGGGTCTGAAAGGATTTGTATATGCAAAGCCACTATTTTTTGTGAATACTGAGAAACTGGAAAACAGTGAGTCTAGCCTAACTACAGTATGTTATATCTTTTTATAATGATATTAAAGCAGTTGTGCTTACTTGTAGTTTCATTGACTTTGGTCTCGGGAGAAAGATTTGAGAAAAGAGATAAATTATGTGTAAATACACGGTAGCCTTCTTTCTGGATAACATAACATGATGACGCTGTTGGTTGTGAAGGCAGACGCTAAAGCTAGCAAGACCAAAAGTTAACTTTGACTGAAATGCTTATCTTTTAATAGCAACGCAACGTGGTGGTGACGGCGAGGCGGAATAGGAGAGAGGAAATCAAAGGGAGTACGACTTGAAAGGAAGTTGTGCTCTTACAAAATTAAATGGAGTCAACTGTGTATATAGTCGAGTAGTGGTACAGCCAAAGCAGTGTAAGCAACGTGTGTGGTGAAGGTGATGGTTTTGGAAAAGTTAGTATGTGCAAATGAGTTTTGCTGCATTCAGCATGTTATGTTGATGGTTGAAGGAAAAGGACAAGACTAGGATGATGTAAGTAAATACGAACTTTATATGGTGGTATGCACTAGCCACATCACACGCGGGCAACATCACGGTTACATGACAATGTAGCAGGCCAGACAGCGTACCGGTAGAACACAAGGGACAAGGGGGATGATAAGAGAGTGTGAACAATGAAATGAAGTTTAGAAAATTATTCTTATTTCCAGAAGCAGTCATGAATATACACTTTCATCCTATCTCGCAAAAATTGAGAGAAACAGAAAAGTCAACAGAACAGATTAATATTCGTTCTAGTCATAGGTCAAAATGGAAACTGCAGAGATCATAAAGTGGTGGCGGAAATGGATGATGTAGTAGGTTACCTTAAAAGGACGATGGTGGTGGAGACTACATCACTTACATATTTTACTAGAGAATGAGAAATAAAACAAGATGGAAATTTGAAAATAAAGAATTCTGACTGACTATGAGAGTATTGGTGTGTATGTAGAGGATTCATCGTGACATGCCATATAATATTCACAACCATTAAAGGTCACAACAAGACAACGTAAGCAGTTTCAAAATTAGGAAGGAAGAAAATAAATATTGTAGGAAACTCAAATGAAATGAATGAATGAGAGGAATTCTTCAAAATAGAAAAGGAAGCTGTACAATAATCCGGTGAACTAGTTCTTGGAATGTAATGAATTTTTACGTAATATCTATGTAACATGACAAAAGGACCGGAAACCTAGAAGAAATTCAAATTACATCAGAACTTTTCATTACATTGGCATGGAATGACAAGCACGTAAACGATGGGTGTAGAAAGTGACGAAGATCATTTTACATTTCCCCATCAAAGGGATGATGAGGCTTCATATCAAAGCAGAACTTTTGGGGACCAGCATGTATGTACTTTCTTGCAAATGGAAAAACAAATGGACTTTGGGATGTGTTTGCTGAGAAGCTCGACTCCAATTTAAAATGGTTAGTAAACAAAGACAAAGGTGTCGGTGGTGTAAGTCATCACGTAATAATAAGATGATAGGAAATAGCTCCGCAGCACAAACTCAGCAAGATGAAGAAAAGGAAAATGGACAAGTATTATTAGAGCATTCACTTTCAACTTTCTCCTAGTAAAAAGAGTAAGTCATTAAGATTGGGTGACTCATGATCGGATTTACTGCTCCCACCACTTACCATTATCGTCTGCTAGCATCAGTAAACAATATAGTCTAAATGAAAGTAACCCATTCGGAACTAAAAATAATGGCTAAAAAAACCGTGATGAACAAACACACATCTCTATAAAATCCACTAAACCGAAAGCATGCACGGTCATTATGTGAGCGTACATAAAAAAAAATTTATGGCTGCTATTTCTTCTACTTTTTATATCCGCTGAAGGCATCATTGTCATTAAAAATGCTCATTCGAGTTATGTCCAAGCGATTCTCCAGGGGACAACTCCGTAGACGTGTGCACCGCCACCGCCACTAGAGCCATACCTTTCATCTACCGAGCCGATGCTAACAATAATGCACAATGCACTAGTGGCATGCAATAATAATGTGTAATTTTGGCAAACTCAGACAATATACATTATGCATCTGAATAGACTGGACTGGAATATGAATCCAGGTTTACAATCATGCTGTTCCAGTTTTGTTTTGGTGAAAGAATTTCATAGAGCAAAATAAGAGCGAACGTACTAGTCAGTATCTGTATTTCCACAAACACTAGCATATTCTCACATCTCTCAACCACAACAAAGCTGTGAATTTTTTTAATCATAAAACTCGGTAGTAATCTCAGTACTGAAAAGTATGGAATGTTGTAAACAATATGTCCATTGTATATGTTATTTTTACTATCAAATAATATCCAATAACAAAACTCGTGTAATTAGTATATGTTTTAGAATGCATTTGAAACACATGGTCATAAAATATTTGTGACTGTCACGAAATCTGTTGTTTGTGCATCTTATTTGATACTGCACAATAATATGCGACGAAATGGAAACAAGGAAAATTGATAAATGTAGTTGGAAAATACCTGAAATGCTAAATGACACTATGAAATAATGATGAAATCATGAGTAGACTATTTACATACTGTGATAACCAGTGATAACTTAATTTCCTTACATTACCCTTTTTACTTATTGTTTCCTAGTTTTAGTAACCCTAATTTAATTGATTTAGATTGCTTAATTTAACTTACAATTATAACTCATTTGAGACTTTTATTTATCAAAATATTAACGAACGTTCGACTAAAAACTATGTCTCCAACATAAAATAAAATAATATAAAACTTTCCCTTGCTTTTTAGTATACAACAGCAAATACTAAAAATGTCTAGTCCATACTGCATGTATTTACTATGTAGGTATACTGTTTTTGTATGCAGATCTGCTGGGATAGCTGGCATTTGCCCAAATACAACATACACACATGCATCTTTTCACGAGCATAGAAGTCATCACCTTAAAAATTTACAACTGAAATAAACTGTACACGTGCTTCAGCTCTAAATACTTATTTCCAAACCGAAGCATTATTTTATTTTATGACCTGAGAAAGTTGAGTCAAGATTGTTTAGCGTTTGCATACAAAAACAGTTACATTAACATTTACTTAATTTGTCAAAGGAAAGGGTTACAGCCGGTCGTTAACAAGTGGGAAGAGCCAAAGAAAGTGGGATATAAAGTGGGTGTGTTTTGGAGGACAACTCACATCCTTACTCAAAACAAGCAAGGAAAAAAGAAATATGAAGTTATGGTTGACCGTATAACCTTCCGCCTAGAAATCATTCCATCTGTCAAATCCAAAAAATAAAAATGATTGCATGTTGTGCTGGATGATGACTGGAATCATTGTTGTATAAGCAAATGTTTTATTTTATTGGTATTTTCCAAAATGTATTATGGCTCCAGAACCGGAGTATAAATAACGAAACTTGGAAATTTGAACTGAGTATACAATTTTTCTTTGGACTGATTCCATTACTATGCTCACTGTGCACAGTGGGTGGTGATTATGTTCCAACTTGCTAAAAAAAAAGGCGAAAAAAGGTGCTGAAATTATATTGCAAAGCTTTTG
This sequence comes from Entomobrya nivalis, assembly GCA_034695485.1. Taxonomy (NCBI): domain Eukaryota; kingdom Metazoa; phylum Arthropoda; class Collembola; order Entomobryomorpha; family Entomobryidae; genus Entomobrya; species Entomobrya nivalis. The sequence continues at coordinate 24,954 of JAQFZH010000569.1, read as the reverse complement.
CAATTGCCGTCGATGTCATTTTCAACGACTAGGGCAATTCGAGTAATTACATACACTACATGGTCTTGTCCTCTGTTTAAAGAAAATGGTCATGAAAGTTATGAGAGTTTTTACCGTCAAATGAACCCAGTCAATGCGATAGATCAAAAAGGCGTACCATCATTATATGTTCTGTGTGAACGTGAACATAGTAGACTTAGGAATTTATGTGTTCTTTGCACCAGGCAAGGAGAACAAACCTTATCATTGAAAGTGTACCATAATTTTTGTGTGTGCAAATTAACTACTCATTCACATTGTAAAACGACTTGGGTTATTGCAAGCTTTGTTTAGGTGCAATTCCTGAGAAAATGCTTTGTGGATTTCCCCAGACATAAAAACACCGTTTATACTCACTCAAGATTATTTAAGTTAAAAATACTAGATAAACTAAGCTACCATATTACCCATGTATTAGATTTCTGTAATTTTTGAAAAATGAGTTTGTTCACCGAGTATGAGTTTAAATGTATATTCGACTTGTAAGGAAAAAATCGGAGTTGAAATAAAAATCTTGAAGTATATAATTTTGAAAAAAATGAATGGGAAAGTGAAATGAGAGTATAATTTGAAAAGTAAATATAGTAACTTCAAATTATTTCCCTTCCTTGAAATGTAGTTTGTTGTAGGTAAAGCATTTTGTCTAAAACTGTCCTACGTAATGCCTAGACTTATCGTAAAATATTACATGAAATGAAAATCCCCAAATCTTAAACTAATTTTTACGTGGAAAATTGAAATCTATTGTATGATTACTTTCTATCTAGTAAGATTATTTAAGGGAATATTTCTTATTCCCCACATTATTCAATAATGTGGGGAATTACTTTCACTTATATATCATAATTTGAGTTTTATGCAGGAGCACGAATAAAGTTAACTTGGAATAAGATATCCTAATAAAGTTATAGTAATTCTAAGAATTTGAACAGATCTTTGGTTTGATGACGTTCAAAGATTAGATGTCAAAAATAGGTATGTCATTATAAGATATCACCGAACCGACATACATACATGTACATACATGATATTTCTTTCAACTGTAATTTCCAGTCTCAAATTCGACCATTATCTAAATACAAAGCTTTGTAATTCTAGTTATGGGAAGGATCTATGTACAATAACTGGTTATTTTTTACGGGAAAATTAAAGCGTAGCGTATTTGCAATATGACGCATGTTGATGTAAGAACAACCTTTATTGATAAAAAGTGATGATATGTACATAAAATACTATGAAAGTAAGTATGTTATATGACTAATGATAAGTTGTACTATATATGTATGTATGTAGTATGTTCCTCTAAAGCCAGTAAAATGGTTCAGTAAATTTATCTTCTTGTTGAATGATTACCAAATCCCGTTCCATCCAAGCGGCACAAATCCCTGGACCAAACTCCTTTCAAATTTTAGAAAATCCTTTGGCAGTTACGTCCATACGTCATTCTTTGGCATTCTCTTTTAGACTTATTTAGATCAAATAGCGTAAATGACCATTTCAAGCCAAATACTAGATAGCGAAGAGAAATAGTTTTTGAAAAGGAATCGAATTTCTATTCTGATTATTATGTATGTATATGTCCTTTACTGACGATCACTGCGTTGAACAATGATATCAAAATTCACAAGATAACTGCTTTCTCCAATTTCCAATAAATTTCTCACTGTCTCCTATTATTTCATTTCCCCAAATGCTTTTGTAAAAGTTCTTGGGATGATTTTCCACAATTCGCCTGTTGCTAAAATTGTCATAAATTTAAGACGTGTCCCAAGTACTGGCTTTTCAGTCAGAATCAAAACATTGTGAAAAATCTACCAAAACGATTCATCAAAAAGTTCAGGATTTTTGAAGGTTTTATGTACAAACATCTCTGACACACTTAAGAATTTTAAATTATTCACGTGTTCCTCCTTTTTCTTATAACTACTACTATTATATTTTCATTTGGAACTTTGGAACTACGCTCAGTCATAGTCATAAATTAATGTGATTCCTCAAATTATAAAATGTAAAAAACTACCAGAAGCATAAATCTCTCATTCAGTTTCTCCACTAACTTTGTAAACACAGACAAAAGTTAGTAAACAGCATTCGTCATGTGGGACGGGACCTTACGGTCGTGGGTAGTAAATGTCATTTAAAAACTGAGCACAATTATTGTATAACCGCGAGGGATACCTAGCCAGCCATTGATGTTTACTCGTCCTCCTTACCCTCTACTTTGTACATATACGGTGGGCTTCACTTTTCATGTGAGAGCTAGCTCATAGGAACTTTTTTTTACACTTTCATGCATCCCTAAGTTTTCAATAGTGATTTCCTCGAGTAGAAGGACAGAGAGAAAGGGACAGTGAAAATGGTATGAGCCATCGTCAAAGGAGGGGTTACCAAAATAGGACGCATAAGAGAAAGACACTCTTTTGTACGCAACGAGGTGAAAGTGAGCACAATGCTGTTGATGTTGGTACGGTACAGACATTTTTCTCTGAATATAACAAGAATAAAAGAAACCAATATTGTAAAAACTTACAAGTATGGGATTGCTATTTTTATGTTTTTTTTATATATAATACAAAATAACTCTTATTCTTGTCCTGTGTATTCAGCCTCCATCTCCATCCCCTTGTTGACCTGGTTCGTTCTTTGAGTATTCCTCTACCCAGGCAGGCGGAGAGTGAGTGACTTTTCTTCTTCATCCAAACATTTTTATACTGATTCCTTCAAAACGATTACTGTTGCTTGTGTATGTGTGCAGTCACCGTTTACATACAATATTACCAACGAACAAAAATCCATAGATATGTTTCATGTACATCTTTACATCACCACATATGCACATAATATCCCAAATCAGATGGCCCTTTTTTGTTGGTCTTTTCAAGCTTGGGGATTTTCGAGTGCAAAAATGAATTGAATGAGGACATCACCTTTAAAGGCTTCTTTGTACTGCTATTCATTCGTCCCATTTTTATCCATCCATCCATGCTACATGGCTATATACTCAGATACAATACAATATAAGCTCTTTCTGGAGGTGGTGGTGGTGGTGGTGGTGGTGGTGGTTACCACTACTTGTGGTGGTATGCCCCTTTTTTCTATATCCTTTTCAATCTTCTCGACGACCAAGAAAATGTGATTTGACACTTTGGATAGAGCGAAAGTATCATCGGAAAAGGAACCAAAGTAAAAAAAAATACGAAGTGTGGTGGCGGCAGCAGGAGGAAAAATCCATCTTAAGATTTACTGATGACTGCAAAAAAGGGTATCGAATTAGGGTCTTGCTCGGTTGCACTTCACAGTTTTCGGGGGAATATGATGTCAATTATGGCAGGGCGTTGAATAATATACTTTTTTTTGTGAAATATATAAATACATACATAGTTTGGTTTGATCATTTCGATAAGAAGGGGACTGAACTTTAGCTCCAGGCATGATCTATGACCAAGTAAAATCACAAAAAGCCATGTCGTTCTAAACAGTGCACCTAACAGTTCTGACGCTGACAGTGCAAGGATACTGAAAAGGATACACAATACAATATTAACAAATGAAGGGAAAACTTAACCAGCTATAGTAAAAAAAGACAACGCTTACAGTGAAGATTCTTATATAGTCTTATGATTCTTAGTAGTATGCATGTATGTTATTCCACCAACATGTAAGATGTTGCAATCAATATTTACAACGCACAGCGAAATAGAATAGTGAGCTTATGCTGAATGAAGATATATGGCCAGTTTAACTGCTCCCATTGATATTTTTAATCGTTAGCAATATAATTTCTAAACGGGATAGATTATTTAACCTCTTCGCAGAAATTCGCAATCTTGTCCAATAAATTATGAAAGGCTTACTTTACAAAAGCCCGTATGTGAATGGCCACAATGTAATTTTTGAAATACATTGATTTAATGATACCATAATGCCTTATTGATAGAGCGCATTTATATAACAAAGGGATTTTCCGTTTGAAAAGAAAATTGTCAGCGAATCATCTTTCATCCGCATCACACGTGGCATTTTGCTGCTTTTGGTTAGATTGTTGACCGCTGCCCTTGAAATCATTATCTTGTTTCAAACTGTTTTGGGAGCTATCGTCATTTCACTGTCACTGTACTTGTCAGCGCTGCATTTCATCTAGTGAAAGGGGTGACGTTGAAAAAGCATTTTCTAAGCATACATAACATAATGTGTCTACACACAAGCTAAAGCCTTATCATTTTTGCATTGGGAGAAAAAAGCAATTAAAATGGGCCAACGGGACGGAAAGTAAGTGAGAGTGACTGGTGTTATTACTGATGCCAAGTCTAGCTGGGGACATCTATGTAAATTATCACTCCTCCATAAAGCGATCCAATTAAAGTGAAAGTTTTTTATCTTGTGTGGTGATGAAAGCTAGTATTACAAAGAGCTATGAGGTTACAGTTAGGTCATTTGATAAACTTACATGAGGTGACAATGAGTATTTAGGACTTGCTGGTGACGGCTCTTGTACCATCACAGGATGAGCACCTTCCTCTAAATTCGAGGCTGCGTAGCCAGAGTCATGATTCCCATTTGGCTCCATTCTGCACGTCAATCCTCTGTAAAAAATGAAATGGGCGGATTGCGGATTGTGTAATGTGTTATACATGCATAATACCTATATGCATTTATGTACCAACAAGAGTTATTTTGTTGCTAAAATTAATATACATATTCTATAACTGTGAGTGAGTATATAATTATTAATCTCTTTTTACCTATCCTCAGGTCTGACTGATTCGAGTACAAACGCTGTGGCCAACTTAGTATTTGTTATAATTTGGCAATCATCTGAGTTTGGAGAGTCCTCATCCTCTCCATCGCCTTCCAGGTCCATGTCCAAATCTTTCTCGTCTCCTTCATCCTGAAGCAACAAAATAAATCCCGGTTTTATTATTCGCGTAACATGTGTACAATTTTTCTACTCATATGTGCGTATAATTTAAACAGCAAACGTTTTACATGAATTGTTATCATTATTATTCGTAGACTCCACAAGGATTTTGTTTTTCAACATGTGTCTATTCTGTGAAAAATTTGAGCTTAAATGTGCAAAACAATAAAAACATAAACATCTGATGAAAATACAAAGTAATAATCTCTGCTTTAATAATATTTTGAGTGCAATTTCCCATCAAAGGTATTTTCCTAAAGTACCTACATGCATATCCGTAAAAACATTTAATAGACAAAAAATGAATGAGCCCGAAAGAGCAAATCGAGAAAACATTCAGTCAATCCAATCCGAAACAAACTTAAGAGAAACCTCCGATAGTCCATAATGCTATCAATATAGAATATTATTGCATTGCATAGAAGGAAAGAGGAATGGTTTAATAGACCAATTTTATTATTCCACGACGATACCTATGGCTGTTCATCTCCACAATGAATTCACACATAGTACCACATTAATTCAATAAAAGTCGATAATGAAATCAGTGATATTTATACTACAGTACATATCTCTCTCCATCTCCCTCCATTTTGCTTTTATTGTGCAATGCCATAAGAGTATGCTTTCACCACGTCGCGACGTCTATTTGAACTTTCGGTACTATTAATCTAATCTTATCCTTTCGTTCCACACATCACATGCACCAAAGTATCATTAGCATGTATACAAAAGATACCATTCTCACCGCAGTTGTTACATTAGCACAAATAGAAGATTGTATGCTAGACAAAGAATATTTGCGAGGAAAATTAAGAATCTTCACTGGGATATTGATGAAGTTGTGAAGACAAGAGTTCAAGGCAAATGAGTACCTGAGGGTTTGACTCTGTGCAGTGCAGAATGCATAAGTAAAAGCGTAATGCTGTGCACATAGCACTCAACCTACTTCACCATCACCATTGTTTGATCACGACAACGGTAATAATGAGCACAGAGTTGTTCTCCTGATATGTATAGTTACATAAATAGGTATATGTTATTTAAGCATCAAGTACATCTGCTTGCTCTATCCAAGCAAAAAGCAAATACTGTGTTCAAGTTGTCTACTTTTTTCTATCCTTCCATCTTGCCACATTTGCTTTCACTTTCACCTAAAAATCACTTTTCTGCTATTGCTCTTTGAGCTACTAGAGTCGAGCCTAAAGTGGCTGGAATTGACATTGCCAATTTGATACGTATTGATATTTGACAGAAAACTATGAGGACGTGAAAAGGACTATGAATAGAGATACGATGTGATAATGTGTCTGATTGTGATTGTACATTGTACTACGTAAGTATATATACATGTTAAATCGTACTTTAATAAATAAAAGGTACTTTAGAACGTATTTTATTAACATGAAAATACATACACGACGTGTGTACAGTGATTTTTGTTGCGTAAGGGTGAAACGATACATGTAACTTTCATTGGTGATGGGATATTACCGTTTGCGAGGGTAAGAGAATGTTCTCCACATGGAGTAACTCAATCTTATGGAATAAGTACGTTCCACATATAGCTTCGTAAGCTTCGTTATATGCGTTGGAGGATTTTATAGTAGAGATCATAAGCTGCTATAGTTCTTTTAAAAGTTGTAGTAGTGTTCTTCTTCTAATAACTCGCTCGACACTGACATGAAAATAGTTTTTTAACGAATCACTTGCGGCAAAAGAACCATACTTATAAACACACCATCTAGTTCAATAAATTATGTGTGTATATATGGGACCCTAATGAGTTTTCTAGTTTTGTTTCAATCACAGTTTCAGTTGAAGTTAATTCCAGCTGTAGAACGATCTCATGCATTCGTTTCATGAAATAATGTAACTTGGCACGCAGAATGAAGGAAGGTCGTACTTGAACTTATGATTTTCCATCATTAAAACTTAAAACTACATGCTTTTTTGCATATTCTAAAAAATATATGTTACGCGAAGTCAGTACCTTTGAACATTATTATTTTTACGCTTTTAGAGAAAAGATGCAACTTAGTATATAAAGTTTTCGAAGTTTTGCCATTGTTGACTCGGCTAAATTCAATGTACATTGTAAGTGCTTATGTCAACTTTCAGTTTTAATAATTCATGTCATCGGAAAATGTATCTTAAAAGTGTACAGTTATCATGTACGTGTACAACTATTATTAGATGCATTTTAATTGATAGTATTTTGCTGTATCTTGAATTTCCGTGAAATTTTTGTTGATTCTTATTAAAGTTAATAAACACACAAGGAGAAGCAAATCAACACATTTAAATACGTCCGCTCTTATTTGCTTCGTTCGTTAGATTTATCAATTTTTCCCAAATGTATTTTATTTGAAATTGCAAAGAACAGAATAACTAAGTCTCGCATTATAAAAAGAAGATTTTATTTCAAAGTAAAACTGAAAAAATGGTACTTTACATTTAATTTATCTTCTAGTAGCACCCAACCCAAAAAACCGACTTGTTGCGAAATACATAAACTGAAGTTTATTCAAAAAGCAGTGTAACATCTTTGTGAAAATAGTGGTTCTATATAAACCAGTCGTAAACGTCATCATCCATAACAAACGAGTTCTTTTCAGCTTTCTTTAAAACGAAGTTTTCTTTTTATACGCATTACTGTAAACTTTTAGTAATAAACTACATTACATTCATACTTTTTTATTTAATCCACTTTCCCATTTTGCAAATAATAATATCAATATCATAAAAGCAAAATTGGAATAAAACTTGTATTTTTATCCTACATAAACATATATATTTTTATTTCATTTCACTAAGCCAAGAAAAAGTTTTAATAATTTTCAAAGAATGAAAAAAAAAATCTTTTTACTTGCAAAGAAAAAAAGGGACTTGCTTGAACGTGCATAATTCAGTCTTTTAAAAAATGTACTAGAAAGAAATGCAATTATATTATCGACTTAGAATTCGGTACATCATTTTTTCTCCTTTTTTACCATGACTTAATAATACGGGGTTTGTCATAATACAACAACACAACGAGATGTTCACATAGGTATATACCGTATTATTATCTCAAAACCGTAACCAGTACGCAAATATGTTTTAACAAACTATGAAGACGAGATGATATGAAATATAGTAATTTTACACATTGAAAATGGGCCAGGGTAAAAGCAGTTCTTGGAAAAATGAATTAGATGCTGCTAACACTTTCTATCTAGCTAGTATACTATAACCTTTATATTTTACTCTAAATTATTATCAAAGAAGCTGTGTATGTTCGCCTACACACAAAATAACAATATCTATCTGCTATTTGTATAGAGTGTTCCTAGTACTTTACTGATTCCTTTTTTTTCTTTTTTTTTCTTTTTTCGGTATTATAATAAAAGTAATTCTCTCAAATCGATACAGCGTATGGATGGATAAGGAGAAGGTAATCAAACGAAAAAGACCTACCACCACCACTACCACCATCAACCAATCTAGTAGAAAAAAATCTAGCAACTGGAAACTGCTTCACAAGAAAAAGATGATGAGCATGAGTCGAAGTGACTGGAAGAGCCTGAGTGAACACTGGGAAGCAAGTTAAGTAAGTACATTATTATTTGGAGGAAAAAAGCGCCTAGTCAGTGAAATTCATGATTTCATAATAGTATCTGACACCCTCACTCACTTTCTCTCTCCAAAGCACATAAAAAATGATGCTTGCATGATGATGAACTATCAGAATGCACTGGCTTTGCTGTTGCTGCTATGGCTGAACAGAGCTGAGCAAGAAATCCTCGTAGAATTTTCTAGTTCATCCGTTTTTTTTACTCTCGACCTTTTTTGCATAACATGTTATGATGAAGAGAAAGTGAATGAAAGTGGTGAGAGGAGAGGTACAACTCGACATTTAGAAGGACGCGCAGTTCCTCGACTTTTTGACTGTATTCCACTTCCACATGTATGTTCGCTAGTCTCAAAAGTATGTGTACACATTTTATGTAAACGTGCAAAAATCATTTTATAATATCCATATCTACACATTTTTCCATTATATGTCTTTCTGCATTCCGTCTGTTGATATTAGACTTCCTTCCTTCTCGTGTTATCTCAATTGACAAGCTGTCTTGCTGAATTTCCTCATAGAAAAATGTACCATTCTACAATACATACACCCACATGAGACGTACAAAGTACAGACACATTACTTCCTTCAACTTCAACCACCCTGTGAGTAGCCCATTCCACCCTCGAACAATCGTATCAGATCGCAGATAGATGACGTTTGCTTTATGGCATAATGCTGTAATGTATTTTTATACAATAGAAATTTTTCACAATAACGTCCACCGCATATCAACAACTCTAGTTACCTTTCATATTTGGCCATGAACAAGACGGCGTTTTTGTTATCATTAAAACTCAATTTCAAACATGCAGGAGACAGGGCTCAAAAATGGCCATGAATTTAATATACGAAATCGTAAGCAAAAAAATGAACTCCTTTTGCGTAGTATAACTTTTGGAACTTTTGTTGGAGATACTTGTCCCGATATTTAAACTGAAGTTTTCTTCAAAAATCATACCATGCAAGACAGCATGATATTTTAAAGTACTTGCATTGCATATTTGGCCAATAAGGAGTATGTACACCACAAATCCGACAAAATACAGTTGATTTTTTTAAAATTCATTCTCGTAAAATGTTAGTTTTCATTCGTTAAATTTGGGAAGGTAAAATTGTTAGGAGTATGAATTTTTATCAACTAGAGATTATAGTGAATAATAGTGTCAGCCTTAGAACGCAATACCAAAGAGATTTTTGCTTCTTGCTACTTAACGACAACCTGTTACATTTTTTTCAGAGGATAACTACCTTTCATTTTACATCCTTTCTTCGAAGTAGACTTACACTTGAACGAGTCTACTTTTGCGTAGGATGAAAAGTGGAATCAGTGGATACCGGAACTATGAGGCTCTTATTCCGCCTCGTTGTTTCCAAATCCATCATACTTAAGACCTTGAGTGTTACTTGTAAAATAAATCTCAAGAGACACGGCTGGTGAATATTCGACCATTGCAATTTTTCAGTATTCAAGTAAGGAACTTTGTACTTTTTTTTACTGCTGTCTTCATTTGAAACAAATGCACGTGTGTGCAATGCTTTAACATTTTAAAACTAGTGAACTTTGAAAATCACTACTATTTTGTTGAATAAGCAAGAAAAATATCTATTTTTGAGCACATGAAGATCTCATCATTTTTTGAAGTATAAAAGATAAATAGAAGCGTTTCCCATTCTTTAAGATTGAAGATCTTGAGTTACAATGCTGAAGAACGACAAAAAATGTTTTGTATTTTTAACGATTTTATTCATTTTTATATAACATTATTTGATTTTGGTCTTTACTGAAACAGAAAACTCCACTCTTGTTCTTCCATGTTCGAAGAAAACGGATTAAGTGAAATATTATCCTGTCATAAAGCAAAGTCAGAAAACAGTGAAATTCGCATTAACCTACCCTTGAGTACATTCACATAACTAAACTAAGATTGAATTTACAGAATTCTAAGATAAAGCTCATTGAATTTTGAATTGAATACCATCAGTAAGTTTACAGCCAATCTATTACAGTCATACCACTGAATAATCCATAATGTGGTTCCCTGAGGGGTCATCTTAATTTTCAGTACTGGGCCTTTACGAAAGATGACATGGATATATTCTACTTTTGGAAGAAACGGAGTTATTTGAGTCAATAAACCGTTCACTACGCTTAGTTCAATAAGTACCCTCATCTGCTCAGCTAAACTTATGCAATAAACTATATATGACCAAGAGCAACTATACATAATCACATGTTCTGTTCATTGCTTCCAGGCAAGATTGGATACACATCGTTCTGTCCTCAGTCTCTTCGGTAAATTCTAAGGATAAGGCCCAAGCCACCCCTTGCAGACGCAAAGTCATTCCAAATAAATGTCAGGAAACAGCAAAAAGAAACTAGGTCGAGCTCATAAACAGAAGGATAATAGATAAATATTTGTAGTTCTTATGTTCTTTTTGTATGTTTTTATGTAAGAATGAATTTTTAAAAAATAACACTTTTCAGTACCCAACTGAGTCAAATAAATGGATGGATTATGCTGTAGTTGTTGGTTGTTGTTCGCTCCAGTACACGATTTATTCTATATATTGTCGGCTTTGTGTTGTAAGGAAGTGTATATATATTTGCTTTTACTATTTTACCAGATTATTTTTCTTCTTTTGTCTATATACAAAAAAACATGAAAAATTTGTGCAAAATGCTTTACGCTTTCCTTGTCTAAAATACTCAACTGAGCGTTTGGGTACGGTGTAAAGGGTTTGAGGCTGTGCCACCCTCTTCAAATAATGTTCTTACTCTTTTTACTCTTGGTGTGTGGTGATGACACGTTGTTGGAAACTAATGGAACCGGAAGAAACTTCACTACAATTGTCATCACCAAAAATGTTCTAAATTCTTTTGAGTTCCTCAAAGTTACTTTTATGAACCTAAATGTATACATATAGAACTGTGCAACGCAGTGGGACTTGGTACAGTGAACATGAATAACGTGTACAAAATTCTCAATGATTTTCCATTTTTGATGACACACCATAATAGAAAGATGTTTATTGAGATATACAATTTTGAGATACATGCATAAACACATTCATATTTTTTTAGTAATCGCTTGTCTAAAACTTATACACAAGTTCTTGCACACCTTCCAAAACTTCTCACCCTTCATTCACTTAACTAAACTTTACAGTAGCAGACATATAATCCAAAGTGAATGCATAAATGTATTACATATATCAATTTTTTTTAATGTATCAAGTAAATATCAAAAGCGGATCAACTTTCACTTGAAGTCATCTGTGATAATGAAATGCTGCAAGCCTTTCCCCCTCCAAATAAATAACATATCCAGTTTTTTATCAAAAGGAAAAGTTTTCGAATGGCTAAATTAAATTACATTCTATCTAGTCTACTTTCTAACCCGGCGTGTGCTGTTTTGGGTGTAGTATAATATATTCATCATCTATGGGTGTAAGTATTGTCAATTGCAGTCAATGTACTAAAACAATGATAAAAGTATACAAAGCAATGGTAAATACACACATACATATGTGTAATGTGTAACATCATTTACTTTCCTTGACTATCATTTTAGTACCTATCATTTTCCTTTACAACCTACGTCCCGAGAATTTTCTATTGTTTAAACTCGCTTGCATTTCAAGTGTATTACTATTATATTATAGCCTTACTACACGGAGAAGGCGTAGCATTCCTACTGTTCTGTGTAACCCACAAATTCCACAGCACGAAGTTACATTCTTCAGTTCGTAGGACAACAATGCATGTGAATACTGCTTCACAATGAAACAATCTCCCTCTTCGGCACAATAACATGTCAAGTGAAAAAGCAACATAGTTACAGTGAAAGGGAAAACAGAACCAATGTTGAATGCAAATCTAGGCATGTCGTCATGTCTGCCTTTCTACCTGAATACCTCTAATACCACCATCACCACAAAATCATCAACATCATCGTCAGCTACAAAACACGATTCGAAGTCATCACAAGGATGTAAATCTCATCTGCTGTCTGTCATCATCTTTTTTCCGCATAACAAAACTACTTGATAAAGCTTCATCCGGAAGCAAACATATCATGACTCATGACTCACAATTACAACTGACAAGAACCAAAAAAATATGCACAATGAGAAACCGAACCTAAATATCAGTTTGTAAAAATATGGAATACAGAGGAAAAGTATGTATTATGTGAAGATAACTTATTCCACCACTGCGCGGCGAATATATCAAAATTATAACACAAACACATAATATTTATAATACTAATCTATAATGATATTTTCAGTGGGACAAGATGTCACGGATTGCTAAACCCTATGTTAAAACCCATGCTAAACCGCGATGTAATGCTAAACCCAATAGTTAAAACGTAATTGCTAAATCCCATGCTAAACCCATGTAAAATAATTAAAAGCTTAATCCATGTTAACTTACTTTTTGCAAAACCCGTGTTAATTAACTAGATGCTACACCCGTGTTAATTTACTAGATGCTAAACCCGTGTTAGTTTACTAGATGCTAAACCCGTGTTAATTTACTAGATGCTAAACCAGTGTTAATTTACTAGATGCTAAGCCCGTGTTAAAACCATTGACCAATGATAAGCCCGCAGTCAAACGTTTGATAAATACTAAACCCAATGATAAACCCTCATGCTAAACCCGTATTAAAACCTTTGACCAATGCTAAACCCGTATTAAAACCCTTGACAAATGCTAAACCAGGATTGAAACGTTTGATAAATGCTAAACCCAATGATAAATCCTCATGCTAAACCCCACCGGTATACCCTGTACTTAATCCCTACGCTTACCTACAAAAAAACAAAATGCTAAACCCAATGATATACCCTTAAGCTAAACCCTCATGCTTATCCTAATGATAAACCCGCATGCTTAACCCCTTCGGTAACCCCATAGTAAGTAATTAGAGCAGCCAGAGTGGCCGAACGGTTAGAACATTTCATTTCTAGCTGTTTAAGCCAACATTTGTCCAGTTTCTATACCTGGGTTGCTCGTACAAAAATAGAGGAATGGTAGATCTTATGAGGAATGAATGAAGAAGGAGTCTAGAAGTGTTAGGGCAAGTTTATGTGCAGCATCCCGCATCTCTTGTTTGTGGAAGAGATGGTAATGGGGTGCAGTATGATTTGACTAATGCTTCAAAGACTCTGGGCACAATATTCATTCCAGTTGTCTCTGCCTTCCAATATGTAGCACGGGGTTCTTGAAATAATCGCAATATGCAGATTCCTCAATGGTATCTCAGGCTATCATAGTCTGAGATATCTGCCCCAAAATACATACATACACAACCCCATAGTAAACCCCAATGCTAAACCACATGCTAATCCCTCATGCGAAACCCAATGATAACCAGACTTGCTGATGTGACATACGATCAGAAAGTTGTCGGTTGGAAAATGCATTTGCTGCATGTTATTAAAACGTTTCGTTTCGTTTTAAACGCCATACACGTAATGTATTTTTCAACGGACAACTTTTTGATAGTATGTCACATCAGCGGGTCTGATGATAACCCATTATGCTAAACTCCGTATTTAAACCGCGTGCTACACCCCATAATAAACCCAATACTAAACCCAATGCTCAACCGCAAGTTAACTAAAATTAAATGCTAAACCCTAAGTTAGTCTAAGTGAAGCGCTAAACCCCTTTGGAAAACCCTAATTTAGCTTATATGTATAAACCTTATGTAAGGATTGATCAATTAACCGCCCCGCGGCACTAGTTAACATTATTATGTTATTTATGCATTCAACAACAATTTTATTTTGTCATGTCACATGAAAAAAATATACTTATATTGTATGTATGTATATGTCATGCCCATGCCATCCTTCTTCTTTTTACACCTTAAAAAATCCGGATGAGGCCAAGAGGGAAAATGCAAAATGACAACGTAACCCAAGAAGACGACTTCCAAGAAATGAACCACGAAACCGAATATTCAAGGCAGTAGTAAGAAAAAGAGCGCGTAAGCAATGAATTATAGTAAACATGCAATATATAGCTCAGTTTTGTGTGGGTTGGGCTGGTTGGAAAAGTCTACATTTTTAGTTTTTTTCTTCTTAGCAGTCTCCGAGACAAATTGTCGCTCATGCGGGAGTGACATGAAAATTCCATTGTGTGTGCTACGCCAGCCATCAGAATTCTTTCTTTTCTTGGTTCTATGTGCTTGCCTACAAATATGTATTACAATTATGCCTTGCCTGCCTTTTCTCCACCACTGATACCGCACTACTACCACTACAACCACCAAGACAAAAAAATTCTTTGCATGATCATTCAAGATCACGTCCACCGTTTTCGGAACGTTGTACCATCACAGTACAGTGTCGTGTCTACCCCAATACATAAACGTGCATAAATGTATTGTCTTTCTTTCTCCGTTCCCAACAGGCATGTTTTATTTGCTTTCTCTGTTTTTATTCATTTGTGCTAGATTTCTCAAAAGAATAAAAGAAGGCTAACAATCTGAAAACGAACTGAGAATATAAATAGTATAAACCTTTTACTAGTCTCTCAATCTCAATACATTCAACCACACCTTCATCCTTGAAACGTTATTGTTTACCGCGGTGTCCTTTTTTGTATTCCATTCTTTCTAACCCAATTCATATATTGTATATTGTAAATAATGCATAAATACGTTTAGCGAGTAATAAATTGTTGGAATCTTTTTTTCCTGGAATAAAACTCTCCATTTTATTATAATAAAACACACCTACGTTACATTCCCAATCAGCCATCCCATACTACTACTTTTGTCCGTGTCTGCCGATGGCAAAGGGATGCACAAGACATACACTCGTCAACTGATTGAACAGCATAAGACCTTTTTCTTGTTTCTTTCTTCCCCAATCCATTTTCAGACACCTCTCTTTTTGAAGAGAATGACGACTGTAACATCGCTGCTGTTAGTAAAGGTGCTCAAGCATATTATTATCATGGCAGCAACGACCTGACAATCGATGCAACACCTCCTTGTCTACATCCCGTCACACTTAACTCTTATCTATTTTACTGTGTGCTTGACTGATTGAGAATACTGGTCTGAAAAAAAAATCACTCCAGTAGTGAGTGGGTGTATAAAAAAGGCGAAAATATTACACACAGTTTTGGTTGCTTGCACATTAGCCACGATGACGGTTTATGGCAAATATAAAATGATGTGATAACATAACTGCACAAACGTGTACATGTTTATCATGCCATAACAAAAAGTATAAAACGTGAAGGTTAAGAAAGGTTACAGGAACTTTCGTTGGAGAAAAGTGGGACGAAGTATGGCTGAGATATTATCAGCCACAGAATATATTATAATCTTTAATATGGATGATGGGGGAATCTTGTTGCAGTACTAAGCTAACTCGTAAACCGCTTGAAGCTTTCTCAAATGAGGATGATTTACGTGGTTTTTGTGATCTAGCTATTTATGTATGTATAATGTATACATAGTGGGCAGAGATCTATTGCACATTCTAGAAATTATGCGGCTATTATTGCTGTATTATAATAATAAGTGTGTGCAGCGGTAACAGTAAAAGGTTGATAATGCAATGGCGGTGTGTTTCACAAGGTCTTCTGCATGTGTGTCGTTCGTGTGCGTTACACCGTTGTTACACCTCCAAGGCATATTATGAAATTATGAACTATGAAACAAGTGGAGTGGTAATAATGGAATACAGCTTTGACTTTCTTCCCACTGTGTTAAAGTGATGTGCTTTCACTGTGGAGGGGGAGAGTAATAAAATAAGTTCCGTTTTGTTTGGTCATCATTATCATGTGTCTTAATTTACATTTTTTTCCCGAAGTATTTTCATGCACTAACTGCACAAGGAAAATTCTAGGAGCTCTGAAGGCTGAAGTAAATATTTTCTTTAAAAAATAACGAAAATTACGATACATTATTTCGAGGTATTTAGCAAAGTTTTTCTCTCTGTACTAAATTTATGCAATCTTCCACAATAACTTTATCTTTATTTATGTTATATCTAAAAGTTGATATCTACATGACCTAAGGTTGAAAATGTCACGGTGTAAACAAAATGCACAAACATTTATTTATTTAAATATTATGGATGTATTGCACAAGCAGCAGAACTTTCCATTGTCTAGGTGCAATATTTGCTTTACTTAAACACATACATGTATGTATGTGTATGCATTCACAGAGTTGCAGCTGTGATATTTAATTTTTTTTTACTAGTAACCATACCTGGGAACCACTACCGGTATTGGTACATTTCTCATCGTCTGCACCCCCGTCATCTACTGTCAGTCCTCCTGCCTTTTTACTAGCGGCTGCTGCATTGGACGGACCGCTGAGATTTGTTTCTGCTAATCTCTTGGTTTGAGCCAGGTTTTCAATCACAGTCGCTCCACCACTTACTCCACGATTTCTTCCTTCAGCTGCTTTCCTCGCGCGCTCATGTATAACCTGAAAATTGAATAAGGAAATGAAAAATTGGGTTTAGAGCACGGAGCAATCAGTAAGCAAATATAACATTTAATTAAATTTTCCCCCAGTTAAGTTCATGAAGCATATAACGTCATTAAAAATGCAACTTTCCTATAACAATAAACCTGCAAAACATTTCTCTTCAAATCGCGAATTCTTAGAATCTTTATATGGTTCAATACCACCAAACAATGGGATTAGCACCTGTCAAAACAGGATTACGTGAGTACCATATTGGACACCCTTCATTGAAAATTCATGGGACTTGATGTCTGCATGTTGTAAATTTGTTTCAGTAGTAAATTATTTTATTGAGAGTACACTTCATGTACAGACTACAGACATGTATATTTCATACTTATGTAACAAAGGTGAAAAGGTACACATCTAAATGCCTACTTGAGCACGTAGGATGAGGCTCTTGGGATTATATTTTTCTAATTAAAAGCAGAGCAAGGTAATTACAGCATGCACAGTTAATAATTATTACGTACTTTCATTTTTGTGAACCAAAACCTATAACATGAAAATCATTATTGCATGAAAATAGCAATGTATGTACAATGCATTGTACATTACGTAGGTCACGTAGGTGAATCGAACATTACGTAACAGAAAAGCTGAATCGAATGTTTTGAAGGTGGTGACAAAAGCAGGTGGTAATAATGAGTTTCAGCACTGCAAATACGTGAAACTATACAATTTTTTCTGTGAATTCTGTATGGCCATCGAAGAGGAATTTTTCGATGATTCTCTTCATTTTACAGAACTCTTGTAACAAATTGTGAAAGTGGAAGTTTCGTACCTAAAAACGACCGACCCCATTAATCATAACTGAACACTTTAAACCCAAATGCCTTAAGTTTTAAATAACTTTCAACTTCTTAACCGGTTATTGCGTGCTCGTGTTTCGCAAGAAACAAAATCATAACGTATTATATGAAAATATCGAACTCTATCCACTCCACACAGCCCATAAAAGATTAATAGCTGTTATTCTCTCCATTTCTAAAAATCCCCAAAGCTAATCACTATAAAGTATTTCAAGTTAAATTTAATACGATATTCGTTGATAGGATATACATATCTAAAGTCTCCTAAAAACATAAAGGAAGCAGGCATATTTGTTTCCTTCAACTGGTATTATCAGCTTGGAGAAAGCATAGACATTCCTGAATGGGGTGAAAAACGACTTGTGATGAGATGACTTACGGAACGGAGAAAGGCCAGAAGGGAAAAATAAATCTTTCTCTAACAAATTTAGCGTTATGAAATATATATTATTTGCACTAACACATGGTAGGGTAAGTGTCGACAGGAGGGTAAGAACATTTGTTACTCATGTATATTGAAGTAGTGGTGGTTGTACATACTATGGGATATTAGTGAATAGGTAAAATGGTTTAGTGATATATTGAATGTTACCATATGCTCAGGGAGTTCTCAGTATTAAGAGCTTCCTTCCTTTCACAACTTTTGATGCTACATATAAAATTGCTTCAATCCACATTATCCATCATTATCATTATCTCTCGTTTTAACACAAACAGCTGGAACAGAATCCACGCCGTAAATGGCTTCAAAAATGTATGCTACGCTAGCCATACGTTTCACTATTCCAAAGTTAACGATCAAGCGCTCAAAGTGAGCTTTGGACGATGTAAGTGCAAGAAGGGACCATTGTGCTGAAAATTGCTTTAAACTACTTCTGAAGTAGTATAAATTTTGACCCTCACAGGTATTATTTCATGTAGAGCTCAAAATATTACACACAGTTTTATTCCGATGGAATGTACTTATGTATGAGGCTTGGTGTAGATTGGTACAAGTGCAGACTTACATGAGGTCAATTTTTTTTATATAAGCTTTGAGGATCTTTATATAATGTAAACTGTAAGAGGATCAATGTTACTAATTTAAAAAAAATATTTTGTAGGTTTCCAACTAAGCTAACTGGAACAGTTTTCAGAATCATGACCACGGAGTCCTCAGAACGAGACTATCACTACATGTACATACCTTGACTTGGAGAAGTTGAGAGGTCCCTGTCATACATATTTTAATTGAATAAAAGGTGTGAAAGAGTATTGGTCAATGTATTCAAGTGGTATAGAGTAACTTCGTTGTACCACGGACAAAATTCTATCTGGATAAACAGATACAAATGACCCAAAAAAACGACCGTGAGCACATAAATATAAAGTTTTGCATAATCGAAAAAGTTATTCTGCCGAATACTTTGTGTACTTCCCGCAAAATTCTATGAAAACATCTCGTATTTTTTGCACATTAACTGTTGTTCCAGATAGTTTAGTATAACCAAATTAAAATTGGGCGACCTTCATACCTCATTTCACATCTAATCAAGGACACCAACATCATTTCTCTAGTATCTTTCTTGTTATTTTGCTTTAGTTTACAATTTAGTAAAACGGCATATTGAGAAATCATGATGCATGGTAGACAGGCCTAAACTTTCTTTCCTCTCTAATCAGAAAAGGTTTTTGCAACCCTTTGGGATTTCACAAAATTTTGTAAGAGCCACGAGGCAAAAAAGTGTATTATATATACTATACAAAACGTACACATAACATAAAAAATTGTATAACATGTAAGTTTGTGGTGGTGGATAAGGCATAAAAAGTGTTTAAGCAAATGGCCCGTTTATGAAAACAGATGGTGCATAGTAAAGTATTCAAGTAGTGGCTGGCTGTGATTAATGATGATAACTTTAAAGCAAATCACTATTGTAAAAGCACTTCAACTTTGCCAATTACCGAAAATTACATGCAAATGAGAATAACAGTGTACCAAACGAAAATCAAGTACCATTTTTTGGAATATGTACTGAATGATATAGAATTGATTCAACTGTCGTAAATAAGCTAGTCTTTTTTTATAGAAAAATACTTGTCTACTTAACGTTCTAATAATTCTTTCATATAATTGTGAAATGTATTTCCACAAAATCTTGTTTTAGCAGTTAATAGCTCTATAAAGTGTTTGGAAATTAATTCAAGTTCAGTTCAAGTTTACATTGTTTAAAAAACCTTCAATGTAAGTAGTAAGTACTTAATACTTCATGGAACGGAAAAGGGGATGTTCAAGATCTGCATTATGCATTGATATTAATATTAGTACTACCTAACAACTTATGTCTAGTTTCTCATGTAATCTATGTAGATAATTTAATGGAATGTATTTCCAAATCGTTGTGCATACTTTACATGATGATTTTAAGCGCAAAATTAAAAATCATTCTTATGAAGCATTTTTCAGTCGATTTGTACTGATTATGGAAACTGAATTTGTTGGAGCATGTCATGTCATACAAAATCGCCATCATCTGAAACCAATTACGCAAACGTGATATGACTCTGAATTATGCATTTAATTGAAAAGACGTATCGTTATTTTTGGGATTGTTTCAATCTGATCAAAAGGGTTTTCATCGCTTTCATCAACTCATTTACATACTTTCACTTTTCACCTTCATACTAAGTAACATGGGAAAAAATTAGAAGTGCAAACCAGTACCAGTATAGTATAGTAGCTGCCAATTAACCACAGATACAACTGTTTTTGACTACTGTGTATGTTGTAGAGTGTGCTCATTAAAGATATGCTTGTGTAATATGTGGTTTTGAGCTGGGCATTGAAAAATGAAACCTAACAGGAAGTTATCTATTGTGTAGAGTATAATGGTGCGAATAAACTCACACGTTGTTTGTAAAAGGATTAGGTGGCTCAAATGCGGACGTGCTAATTATTAATCCTCTAAATTACGAAGTTTATGTCTCTAGTCGCTTTCACCATAACTCACTTCAATGTTCATACATTCTCACATCTCACTTTTCCCAACTAAAAGTGATTCGATTCCTAGCAAAAAGGACGCATACTGTCATTAATATTGAACTTGATACTTGCCATATTCTATCTACTTTACTACTATGTATTCATTGTCATTTTTGTATTTTACAAACATTAAATGAGCGATACAGCGGTAGATATACATATTCATTTCAATTTTACCTCATGTATGATTATTAGTTGAGTTTATATGGCATTAGAAAAAGAGAGGTATGAATTAGTAGCATATAGTGTTGAATTAAAATGTACAACTTATGTATATATGGTAGTTAGAATCATTGTTGAACTGTTTGGTTCTCATGTATCCCAGTTTGCGTCACTGCTTCAGCAAGTAACGGTCTAATTTCCTGACGTGCAATTAATATGATTAATTGTAATTTGATATCTGACACATGAAACAAAGTTACCTGCCAAACACTCGTCTTTGTAAAAATCAAAATGAGATATATAGACCGCCGTCTGTCTGGACACTTTTTGTTCTGATCATGCTACTGGCTTAAAATATGTTAAAGGCAGACGGGAGGGATAAACAGTTATTTGCAACAAATACAGGTTTTTTACTTCAATTTGTGTTTTAACTTAATAATTACAGTGGATAGATGACATGATCATTGGGCATAAATAATTGGGACTTAAATTGGCATAATGGGAAATACGAATGCTAATACATATTTATAACATTGAACATGCAAAAATACAAGTGATTCTACCTTTTACCTTGAGTAAAATAGAGCACTGACTAGATATTCCAATCAACAAGATATAGCAAAATATTTCGAATTTATTCTATGATAACGACGTACTAAAGAACGAAGTAGATTTTCTTGGAATTTTGAAACTATACAATTATTACAACTCGTTGTTTTGTCATTCCGCACCAATGGACAAGAAGATACAGACGACTATATATTTTACACTTTGTCAACAGAATCAATTCAGCATACCTGCACAAAGTATACTTAAGTCTGAACTCTTTTCTGAACATATGTATAAGCAGAAATATTTCTAGGAAATAACTTAATGAAAGGTGTACTGGGTATGAACGTTCCTTTTGTAACACTATTTCATTGTGCTAGCCATATGGCGAGCGAACAAGAATAATCAATTTATAAACTCGAACTTACCTTAAAAATTCGGTAGTAGAGGTAGACGAGAATTGTACATGGAATATAGAAAGAGCAAAGGGATGAAAATAGAACAAAGTATTTGTTATGGAAGGAACACTCAGTCGTATCCCTCGGTTGACCATTATCCGGAGGGCTGTTGAGACCGAGCACTATAGGAGATCCAACCAGAGCAGAAAATACC
The DNA here is from genome assembly GCA_034695485.1 of Entomobrya nivalis. NCBI lineage: Eukaryota > Metazoa > Arthropoda > Collembola > Entomobryomorpha > Entomobryidae > Entomobrya > Entomobrya nivalis. The sequence goes on along the minus strand of JAQFZH010000569.1, from coordinate 2,715 downwards.
CACACGAACACAATGGTAAGCCAAACTCGGGTATTACTTTTGTGCTTCGCGTACTTGATTGGTTGTGTCACAGCAATAAACCTGAAGAAAAGGAAATATATTATATAATTTATTGTATAATATGTATGTATATGTACACCATTTTCATTGCTTAATATTTTACATTAAAAACACCGAGTGCAATAATTATGTAGTAATTTTGATGCTTACCTGTCAATACTTATAGCTACCAGGTTGAGTATGGAAGAAGTACTACAGCTCACATCCATCGCAATGTAGAAGTCACAAAAAATTGGAGGTAAGCCCCATGTCCCAATGAACTGTAATATAAAAATGTTAATAAACCAATTAATAAATGGCAAAAATTACTTAGCGTAAAACATAATGCGATCTATTTTTTTTACAAAAAAAACAGGAAAAAGTGAGTGAAAATAATAGTTTAAATTCGTTGCTGGCAATGTTTATTTTTCAGTAAGTATGCAATTAAAACAACATCTCGCTCCGAATATTATTTGTTGATATTGTTCCCGTTCTCACAGTTCGTAAATTCTGTGCGAAATTTCCGCAGTTTATGTAATCATAAGTTTTCAAGGCTTAGAATTTCTCACATCTGTCAGTAAATATTATAACGAGAATGTATTTGTCCTGAAATTAATGTTTTTCATGTTCATCTTGCATGAAATTAGCTGTATTGCAAAACTTGCCTTTTGTCGTGTAATTACCCTTTTATCACTCATGTATTCCAATAAAATGTTGACGTGCACACTGCACTATGCCAAAAGCGTACTATTTTCAGTTTTTCCTCATATCTCATGAATGTTGAAGTGGTTGAAGTACATATAAAACAAACTCGTATAAATTAATCTTTCGACATCATAATGCATAGTTTCATTAGGATTCAAAATGTCTGAAGTGTCCGTCGACTAATAAGTGTATTGACTCTTGTATTTCTATCTAGCAGACACGTACGCAAACACACGACTTTCTTTGACCTCTATTTTGACTAGAAATATACAGTTACAAGACCATTAGAGTAACAAGTAATCAGTAAAAAGAGTTTTTGACCTGGGCTGGCTTGCTGGAAAAAAGTCTTTTAGTTCAAATTGTATAAGGGCGTGTTTCATACAATGCAATCACTCTTTTGGAGTTAGTGGATTCGTTTCCCATTGCCAGACAGATTTTGTTACTTTTCTGCTGAGGGATTTACATTATCTCCAGTGAAATGACAGGCTAGACACACCTTTTAGCAATACAAATACCAAAAAAAGAAGCGTTGAAATCTGAAAAAGTGGCAATTATCCCAAGTTTATACTTGATAGCTACATTTTCTACAGGATGGTTAACAGACCTGTCAACAATAAAATGGAACAAGCTTGAACAAGTAAAAGCACGATTTTTTCATCGCTGCTAATAAATCTCCCTTTCTTTTCGTCAGGTTCATGTACCACATTGAGTAAATTGTAACATTATCGTTTGTGTAAAGTTCATAGGAGGATGCACGTGGTCTGTGTATTTTATGTTTATGTTGGTTATGTATGTAAATTAAATGCATATTTTGGCAGAAAATATTCATAAGCCAAGATGCTAAATATTTTACACCACACAAAGTCACCTGAATTCATCGAAGAGCTGGTTTTTTTTTGTATTTTAAGTACTACGACATGTATTTATAAAGGATATTTTCATTGCAAAGAGTATAAAATTTAGCATTTTATATACGCATGAGTAGAAAAATATGTTTCAACAGACGAAACGTACAGTTAAAAAAATTAGAAAGTCATTGAAACCTGAAAACCCGAGTATTCTACCAGCTTGTTTTTATGCTACATACTAAAATTTTCTATTTGAATGCTCAAACCTTCCTCCCAACATAATACAATGGCGAAGCACTTTTACGGGTCAAATGAATACAGCGAAAGGAAAATAAATAGGAAAGAATAAACATATCATTAAATGTTACATTGCTGTATTGCATTATTTTATAGAACAAAATGAGTACACTTTTCCATTGAAACGCGTGCTTACTACTCCACAACCGTTTTACAAATTGAGGAGTCGTTCAGCTACCTAAACACTTGTGATGATGGCAATACAAAAGTTTTAAATGTTTTAATCGAGTAACAGAAACTTCTGAAATCGTAATTTGTGCGCATACTAAAAAGCTTTAAATGAAGGAATGCGTGATTATTGAATCATTGCTTGAGAGAGACTAACACTTTTTAAACTTGAAATCATAGTAGTTTTGACATTCAACCTCCTCGATTAGAGATGCTCACAGTCGCTGCTGTTGTAAACTAAATGCAGAATGGCAGTGTTGCAAAGAAACAAACTGAAAGAATTTGCGAGACCGTCATACAGACAGATACCCGGACGTAAAGGGACACCTTTAGGGAAAGTAAAGCTTTTGCTACTTAACAAATTGTTGTGAATGTGACGCATGAAACCTATCTCAAAGCACAAAAGGCAAGGCAAGCGTATAGAGAAATCCTCAGAATTGTACGCTGTATGCGGAACAAAGACCAAATGAGGCACAAGAACATAAAGAGGAACAAGAGCTAGAGAAAACACGTCATACACATAGTCAACGAAACAACTAACAATGGAAGTAATGCAATAGATCATGGAAATTTTACACGATATTTATACTGTGTTGTGTAGTTTTTTATGCTGATTCTGATGGTATGTGTCATTTTCCCGAATGCGCAGGTTTGGAAT
>JAQFZH010000568.1:0-30384 GCA_034695485.1 Entomobrya nivalis | reverse complement strand
TTTTACTTTTAGAAATTCTGACGTAAAATAGCGTGGAAAAGTAGTCTTTTTAGAGCGTAGAGAAATGTTATGCCTTTCCATAAATGGGTAGGATTCATCAACTAACAATGTATTCCGTAGTTTTACTTACTTTTGCGTCAGTCCGTCAGTTTGCGTTCTTAGAATCAAATTTTATTTATGTTAATCAAATATGTTTAGATATTTGTTGCCGCCGATGAATTAAACAGAAAACTACAACAGAACTAATTTGACAGCTCAAAAACATTTATACTCTTGTTTACACAAAAGGGGTGTAAACAAGAGAATAAATTATAATCCTTCCTCGTATGATGCATGTTCCATGAATTATTTTTGAATAGTATTATCAAAAGTATTCTTTTTTTGCTTTATTTTTTCTGGAAATTTTTACCCTAATAAATCAATATGGCACAAATACAAGCTATTCGGTACACTCAGTTTGTGATCATTCGATTAGCACGATGACTATAAAAGCAACAACGTGTTAAACATATGAGTATAATCAGCATCTAGTATCAGCCCTAACACAACCAGCAGCTTGCAATTATAAAAGTTAAGAAAATTATAATTTCTTTAATTACAAATTTAAACGGTTTAAAATATTTTGATTTTTCCACAGATAATTTGTCAACTTTAAAAAGTTTTACCTTCTCGTCGTTCAACATCATGTCAAAATTATACCAGCTCATTTTTGTATGCTTGGTTGTAGCATTCCTTGTTGCTACTCAAGTCCACGTAAGTTTTATATTTCTAAGCATTGCACAACAACCGTTTACATTAATATTCTTAGTCTAAAGAAAAATTTATATAAATTTGATGATTGTTTTAAAAACATAAACATCTTAACGTTAATCCTGGTTGCTTTAAAATATTTCAGGCACAGCAATGTAGACTTAAGGGCGAAGGTTGTCAAGTTGGGCAATGTGGAAACACAAATCCCTGCTGCTGCTCTGGAGTCTGTGACGTTCAAAGTGGTCAAGCATTTGGTTTCTGCACATAGGTATACAATCCTTGCAAACGGTACCCGGATACGAAGATATAAATCGTTACTTCAAACTTTGAACTTACTGTCGTAATGTGAACCAATAATAAAATATGTAATCACAGTTGTGAAAATCTGGAAATAAACTAATATTTAACATGCAAAAAGCAATTTAAATAATATCCAATTTAATCAAGTTTGACGCTGACAGTCTGACGTGCCTAAATGCCAAACTGAAATCACGTTATTTGCCTTGGTTCAGAACCTAGCTTTCCGAACAGCTCGAAAGATATTAGACTGAAATTTGCTATGCACTTCTACTATGCCCTACGCTAGTTTCCGTGCCCTAAAATATGCCACCTTTTGGCAATGATGATAAGGAAGTTAAATTAATCAACTAAAACACCAACTGTAATTAATTAATGAAATCATTAAATTTATTCCTTTCAATCTACAAAGCTAGTTGTCTGGATCACAATCAGATCCAGTTACACATAAAAAATGTCAACTCAACTACTTTCCCCAAATTCTACTAACTAACTAAAAATCTAAAATTATCCTCCGTCTTCTCCTCTTCTTCTCCGACGTGTTCAATCCTGTTTGCTTTTCCTCACCAAATCTCACCATCCTAAACAAAACCAAAGGGAAAAAGCACATAGAGAAATATTCAAATGATGTGATTTATGATTTCCTTATTTTGGGCGATGTGGTTCATCTTTAAAGTTCATTTATAATTTTTAACAGTGAATCAATGCTACCGTGTTTGAGTGAAAACAACCCAATCTCTCCATGATAGTAACTATTTTACGAACAAGTCGGTCATGAGAAAAAATCAGAAGAAAGTTTTCGGCTCTTATTTACAAAGCAGCAAAACGAAACCACAGAGCAAGTCCACAGAACTACAAATAGTACTACAGTTCGTCTAAAAGTTTAAAAGCAGAAGCTAAAATATGCCATCATATGGTAAAATGTTACAGAAGTTATTAAGTTTGAAACTTACTTAAGCATTGGTGACATATGTAGAGTTTCCAATAGCAACTGGAACCATTTTCTCTTTTAACTCCTGTTGCGTTGTTTGCATACATATGATGAAATATGTAATAACTGTTGTCATGATCTAAAAATGAGGAAATATTTATGAATGAACAAAATGAAAATTAATTAGGATATTCTCTGAATATAGATTAGGAAGTGACGTACATTCCATAGTACGCGATACGTAATTGTGAAAACATTGCTTCCTCTAACTCCTATTTCACGTGAGCTTAGTTCTCCCAAAATTACGTTTAGTTGGTCAATTGGAATGCCACGTCGGTTTTCGTCTTTTGACAGCCATATCTTGAAAGTGCTTAACTGCGTAATTAAAAAGTCAGAAAGCTAGGTTTACAAATAATTCAAAAAAAATCAAAATAATTAAATAAATTACCCTTTCGCAGACATCAGCCGATAGCAATAAAACACTGCTGAATGAAACTGTAAAGAAAACAAGTGGTATTTGATATTCAAAACTTGGTGCCACCAATACCTCGTCGATGCTCGTAGATTGGTACATTAAGTAGGTTGCCAAATACACGGTAACCATTGAGCCAAACGCATGATTGACAAGCTCACATAGCTGTCGTATACTTCGATAGAGGCTATAAATTTTGGACCAATTTGCTTTCCTGTTTACTTGAAGTATTTGCACATTGCTTGAAATACTTTCTGAAGCTTGATTCATATTTCCCCAAATTAGTTTTGCGAATTGGTACGATGCAGACCAAGCAGTTAAAACCACAAGAAGTATGCTTAGATCCGGGAAATATTCCAATATTGATCTTTAATTCGATGACAGAGTTTTTTGAACAAGGTTCACTTAATATGAATTATTTCGAAAACAGTATTTTGGTAATCATACATGTGGAAACTTGCCAAACCCCCTACAATTGCAAGGAAGTAGTCCACAGTCCACACCAAGTAACTCGTCAGGTTCCGGTGTTCTTCTGTATTCTGTGTAGTTTACCGTGAAAAAATGCATAACGAGTTCTTGAGATCAGCCTTTTATTCCAAATTGTTTTATCCCAGGTTAACGAATCCGCCAAAATGTAACCGTCACACAATGAGTAAAATGACATCCCAGTATATGCAACACATACAAATGAAATGAACATTTTACTTTGAATCTGCATAAATAAATTAGTAGTTTCTCGAATTTAAAGAAAACGTAATCAGTTATGTTGCACTAGTACCTTCATTGGTTTATTTGGAAACACATCGTTTTCGCTTTGAATAAAATTTACGATATACAAGAAACGGTGTCTCGAAAACCAAAAGTTTTTAATAGTTAAAATTTGAAATACAAACAGGAAAAAATTATTTAGAAATTCAAAATATTTTAGAGGACTATTTTCAAATTTTGATGATGTTGTCGCTGCGTCATATGAGAGACAAAGAAATTGCTGTGATGTTGGAGTCGATGAGGATGAAGTGGGGGATCCTGAGACGGAGAGGGAAAAGTAGCGGTGCGTTTCCTGTCTTGGTTGCGGTGTGATGCATTTTCTGCATTGCTTTTTATCATTATTGTAGCTGGTGAGCGGGGAAAGAAGCCTTCAGCTTTTTCCACCGCGTTACTTTTTATACTTTTTTGTCAGTTGACTGGTTGTGAAGCAGTGCTGTGACTGCGAAGGAATTTGTGAATTGGTGGGGAGAGAGGATGAGTTTTTGTGTTTGAATAAAAATTAATTGTTGAAAATTAATTAAATACTACTAATCGCGTAGTTATTTTCTGTTACTAATCGCGTAACACCTGCACTAATCGTGTGTATAATTTTGTGGCGAATTTCGGGGATTTTTGGTGTACCTTTGTGGGGGATTTTGGCAAAGAAGTAGCTTCTGTTGGCTGACTCATCAGGGTTCATCGTCACCGTCATTCCGAGCATCGTTAGATGTATTTAGATAGAAACTTCTTAGGTCTGCTATATTGTATACTAAAGCTAAACACGATAAAATTCCACATATAACCATTTGAATAATATTTTTGTCAGCTTTATAAAAACCATTTCCTGCTTGAATTAATCGAAATGGGCTTAGACATAGTAGAAAGGTAAAGTTAAAATAGATAACTAAAAAATTTGTTAAAGTGTGACTATGGTTACTTTTAACAGATAACGTCATATTTTAGCTGACTTTGAAGTTGGAGGTTAATATTCAATATTAAACTGTAGCCAATTATTCAACTCGTATAAGTACTAAAGGGCCGTTTGAAAGGTTTCCATTTTATTTAATTTATATTTCCATTTTAACAACTTAGATCATTTAACAAATATAATAAATACATATTAATACTTACTTATAACTTGGTTAATGGTATTTGAGAAGTATTTTTATTAATTGAGCTGATGGTGAACATTGCTAAATATAAATATTTACATAGTCTTCAAATATTTACGAAATGATTATAATAGTCATGCTGCAATTTACTTGAACACGCTTTGCATGCATGATAAAACATAATTTAGGAATCTCATGATTGCATTTTTTTGATAATTAAGAAGTGCTTTAGTACTTCTTATTGATTTCGTATATCATGTCCGTCTGTTTGTCTGTCTGTGAGCGCTCTAATTCAAAAACTCTTTGACGTACTGACCTGAAATTAGTGTTTCGTTCCGATCCGATCCGATGAGAAAATTCCGATGCCGATCCGATTCCGATCCGAATCTGTGTTTCCGATTTCCGATACAGATGTTCATTTTTTAATTTTCCGATATATCGGAAAATATCGGATTTGATTGGATCGGATCGGAAAATTTCCGATACTAGTTTTTAAGCAGTAAAGTTACGGTTTACATGTAAAAAAAATATTTGGGGCTCTCAGAAATGTTGCCAATTTTGAGAGAAAGTCAAAATAGCTTTGAAAATATTGCATAATTGACACAATTTGACGTATTTAACACTTAATTATGCATGTAAATTAGTTTGCACCATCCAAAGTGCCCTACTTTGGTGATTTTTACTGTTTTCCAAGATATCGGAATATCGGATCCGATGTTAAATAATTTCCAATTCCGATTCCAATACATTTTCCCGATATCCGATCCGATTGGGTGCTCCCCCGATCCGATCCGATACGCATATCGGATTGGATCGGATTGGATTTGATCGGGAAAATTTCCGATATTAGTATCGGAACCGAAACAGTACCTGAAATTGAGTATACAGATACTTATTGGGACAAGTAACAACGCTATTGATTTTCAGCCAAATCGGACTAGCGGTACTGGAGTAACGGTAAATTAACGGTGACATGCTATTGAAATGGGCAAAATCTTTTATCGTATAAATCTATACATTGAAGTATTGGCATCAAACTTTCTCAATAGACTATAGTCTAATACTGAACAGTTTTTGGAGAAACAGACAAATAACGGTTACATACTTTATAAATGGGCAAAAATATAAAATTGATTTTTTTACTTCTGATCTTTAAAAATCAGTAAGAATACTTTAAGCACTTCTTCATATAATACTTACAGTACTAGTTATACTTCTAAACCTTCTTAAGCCAGGAAAATTCGACCTACATATTGTTATCTCATTAGATTAACTTAATGCACAATTTAAAAAATAATAACAAATCATGATTGATACAATTTCGATTTCATATGCATCATCTAGCGTACTTCCATCGTTTTACCTTAAACCGTTACGTTTCTTATACTAGATCCATATTATATGAATAACGTTTTAGAAAGCATGCCATTCAAGCATGAATTTGGTTGGTCGAATGTACATGCACTAGTACAATATGCCATACCACTGCTGCACACATCTACTTGGACAGAATATTTATAGGTTTGGTCTGATTTTTGTTCGAATTTCTCAAAAAAAATTAAAAACTTTGTTGCACTTGCACAAAGTAGTGCAGAATATGCACATGGTTTTATGTAGTTACTTAAGACAACTGCTAACAAATATCATAACATATTTAATTGCATACATGATTTGCAAATAAACAAGTCATATCAAGCCATGAAGAAAACACGTAGATAAATCTGAATGATGACAACCCATGTCATGTAATGACATGTATTCTGAATCTGATATCGACATCTGTAATCCATGTAACCGTTAAAGGACCGTTACTCCACAACTATTGAGTTTAAGACAATGGTGTTTTGACAAAGTTTGATCACAACACCTTAATCTATCGATTGGTGCAATGAAAAAAAAATCGCCCATTTAAAAAGCATGTAACCGTCAATTGACCGTTACTCCTGTACCGTTAAACCGATTTGGCTGAAAATGTCTAGCGATTGACCCCTTGACCTGAGGAGACTAAGTTTGAAGAGAATCGGTTGAAGAATGTCCAAGTTAGAGCGTACACGGACGGACGGACAGACAAACAAACTAAAAACATAACTACGATAAATCGAGATTATCTTTATAAAATATAATGCTTCCATGTCTGTCCCCGTCGTCCGCTAGTAGTTTGCATGCTATTTGATACCGACTTTGTTGGGCAATGTGTACATCGTTATTTTCATAATCTATGTAAGTATGAAGTACAGTACAAAACAGCTAATATATTTCTCTGTGGACACTTGATACTTTTCTATTGTGTTGGTTTATGTGAGAGAAATGGTTTTACGACGTTGACGTTGCTATATGAAAATTTTTCAGTTATGCGAGTTAAAGCTGCAACTAGAAACTAATATGTGTTTTTAGCCGCAGAATCTGAATCTGAAGTCATATTCGTAATTTACCCTTCAACTCTAAACAGGAGGCCCCAAATCGTACAAGTCCATGTTCTAGGATGGCCAATTATGTCATAAGGTGCCCCAACCATGTCATAAGGTGCCCCAATCATGTCATAAGGTGCCCCAATCATGTCATAAGGTGCCCCAATCATGCCATATAAGGTGCCCCAATCATGTCATAAGGTGCTACAATCATGCCATAAGGTGCTACAATCATGCCATAAGGTGCTACAATCATGCCATAAGGTGCTACAATCATGCCATAAGGTACCCTAATCATGCCATAAGATGTCCCAATCATGCCATAAGGTGCCTCAATCATGTCCCAAGATGGCCAACTATGCCATAAGGTGCCCCAATCATGTCATAAGGTGCCCCAATCATGTCATAAGGTACCCTAATCTTGCCATAAGGTGCCCCAATCATGATAAGGTGCCCCAATCATGCCATAAGGTGCCCTAATCATGTCATCAGAAGCATCAATCAGTTCTAACATGCCCTAAGAAGCCCAAATCATGTCTTAAGTTGCTCTAAGGTTTCATAATCATATCTTAAGCTAATCCAACAATGCCATAAGCTGCCCAAATCTAGGAAACTGGACATTGTGTGTCCAGCGGGCTCAACTAGTCATAGTACAATACATACTATATGTGTGCTTTGCACTTGCACACACCAAATTTCTCCACTTACGCGTTTCCAGCATAATCCTTGCTTCAGCTGACCAGTGTTATTGTTATTTCACATGTGCGTTGTTCTCATCTAGGGAAAGACTGGAAACAGTGGAAACCATAATTGTACTATCAATTCCATATATCTAGAATTAAGCTAAATAGATTAGTACAATATAAAATTTAATATAAGCGTTGGTAAATAGAATGGCTGAGAATTATAATAATCATGAACCCAGCCGATTGAAAAGTTTCTCTAAAGTGGAAGTGAAACCAGAATTATTGTCTTTTGAGCCATGTGATTACAACGACGACAGCCAAATCGAAATGAAGTTTGTTGAAGAGAATGTTGTGGTAAAACGAGAGGAAACAAATTTGTTCAGTAGTGATACAAATAATAGTAGAGGGAATAACCAGTGCTATGAAGATGATGGAATTTTTCCTGATTTAACGGAAGCCAGTGATTTAAACTCATTAGGATCATTGTCAACTGACCCACTAAATTCAGGTAAAATACTTGACATTGACATTTTATCTTTGACAATTTTTTTTTTTTATTAACAGAATTAATGGTGAGACTTTGAGAAATCAAAAAAAAATATAATTATAATTTATAATTGAAACAATTGTTTACAGATGCATCTGGATTATACATTGGAGACACAATATCATCCAGTGAAGTCATCAAAACTGAACAAGTAAATGGTCTAGATAAGTTTTACGACGAGAGTGAATATCAGGAGGAGGAGGAAGATGAAGAGGAATTCCACAATAATTATGATGACCCAAATGATCCGGTGGATATTTTGTTGGATGTGGACACTGATACTACCCCAGTCTATGTAACAATTAGGGAAGCTCGTGTTTCAACTACAAAATTCTCTTGTCCCAATTGTGATCGCACCTTTAGCCGAAAAAGTTACTTGACTAAACACATAATTTCCCATCAAGGTAAACTAACTAACTAATCTCGAAGTTTAACTTTTACTCAGCTCACTTTTAGCTAATCTTTTTTTAATGTTTAAAAATTAATAATGTAGTTTACTATTTTCAGATTCTGGTGAGAGATCTTTTCCCTGCACACTATGTGAACAGAATTTCCATTTCAAAAACAATTTGAACCTGCACATCAATAATGTTCACAAGAAACCCTCAACTGGCTCTCCTCCGACGAAGGATTCCGTAGCTAATGACAAACTACCTAGTTGTACAATTTGTCATGTTGAATTCAAGTACAAAAAGAGTCTGAAGAAGCATATGACACAGCACAGTCAACTTAATAATTTGGCAGGTTCGAAAAATGAGGTGACGGCGGGTCCCTCGGCGGCAAGTGTTCCAAAAAATAAGTGGAGTCCCACCCCCGCCAAGTATAAGTGTGAACCTTGTAATAAACTCTTTTGGAAGTATGCTGCTTATGCTAATCATAATAAACTGAAACATCACCCAAGGACAAGGAAGAGACATATTGCTAATTTAAAAAAACAGAAGAGATTGAAGTCGTCAAAGAGGAGTCCAGCTTCTAATAGTTTGGAGGAGAACACTTCTAAAACTTGTGAAGAGAAAAGGAAAGTAGGGCGTCCAAAGAATATCCCTGCTGAAATTAACTAACAGCTATTTATTGTCTTATAGCAGTTTTGGTTTTGGAAGGAAACAATTAAAGATGAGCCTGAGTTAACTGATAAGGAAAGCATGTAAACTTTCAGTAAACAGTAAACAAGACCGGTAAACAAAATGTTAAAAGTTGTAATATCAAATTCAATCGTGAACCTGTTAAATAAAATTTTGCACATGTTGCTACAAAACTAAGCTAAAAGTTTTTTTTATTAATCAAACAATTAACTAGTCAATCAAATCTTGAATTTTATTATTAGTCAAAAGAATTTTTTTTTTATAATTTGTATGACAAAATGCGTTAAATAATTGACGAGAAAAATGCATGCATACAGATGAAACAAAGACTACGGGTGAAGCCAATGCTATAGTGCAACTCTGACTAAAATGTAAAGCTGAAAATATGCAAATGCAATGAAACGTCACAATGGCAGATTTCCCTCCCGTCTCTCGACGAACTTTAGCTTTCTTTTTACAGCTGTTGTCTTTTCTGGTATTATCATTTCACATGGCATTTCTTTTATGGGGGGTTTGATTAGAATGATTAGATTAGAAGCTAGAATTAAACTGTCAACATCAGCACTCAGCAGCTATTTTTTTTACAAAAACAGTTAGACTTTAAAATAAAGTTGAGTGAAAATTGAAAATTAATTAAAAAAGGTTGACAACAAAGTTGAGTAGAAAAAAGTTTATTTAATAAAATGGCTGAAGAAGTTGTAGTTAAACCCGAATTATTTCTGGAGCTGGAGCCATGTGATGATGACGAAAACAGTGACAGTGACCGTAAAATTGAGAAGAAGTTTGAAATGGAAAATGTTGTGCCACTTGTTGTGATAAAACATGAGGAAACCAGTGTGTTCACTAGTGATAGTGATTCAGATTTTGGAGGCGACAGAGGGCGTCAAGAATGTTCTGAAAATGAGGGGCTTTTTCCGGATCTGATGGAAGCCAGTGATTTGAACTCAACAGTGTCTTTGTTAGTTGACCCCCTCCAATTAGGTAAAATACATTATATTTCTGATAATTTATTATTGATTTTTTTTGTCCATTATTAAGATTTTAAATGTTAGCATTTTCGAAAAGTAATTAGCATAATTAATTAATTGTTCATGGATACGTCAGGAGAATACGTAGGAGACACTATTTCATCAAGTGAAGTAGTAATCAAAACTGAACATGTAAATGTTCTCGATAAATTTTACGATGAAAGTGAATATCAAGAGGACGTGGACCTCAGTAGAGGGCACTTGGATGATCCAGTGGATACCATGGTCACCTTTGACACTGACTTAACTTCCATTCAAGGTGAGATAACAAATCTTGAAGTGTAACTACCATATACCGCTATAAAACTAGCCAAGTTTTACAAGAGAAATGCTTTAATTCATATTTTCAGATGAGGAGACATATGATACGCCCTTTTCTTGTCCATTGTTCCATTTCGAAGACAATTCGATGAGTGCTCATCAAGAACCATCCAAGGACAGCACAAAATATTACACAGCAGGTGGCAAACAACGTGGCCCTCCCAAAACCAAGTGTGAAACTTGTGGTAAGGAATTTTGGAAGACAGCCACTTACCTTAGTCATAAAAGAGTGCATAGTAAAAGGCGTAAAGGGAAGATGAGTGCTTATCTAAAAAACAAAGCAAGATTGGTAGCGAATTCTGAAGGAAGTCAAGAGCTTCAATGCTTGGAGGTGGTGGAGAATCCTTCGACTATTTCCGGGGAAACCAAGAAAGCGGGAGGCGAGATTTCCGGGGATGACGGAGAGAAGTCTTTTAAGTGTTGGCTATGTAAACAGGAGTTCCATTCCAAAAATGAATTGAAGCGACATCACAATCTTGTTCATAGGAGACCATTAAGGGACCATTCTAAGAGATCTGTCGTGACAAATGACAAGCGAGTTGACTCCTCCACCACCACCATCCAGGGCCCTGCCTCCTCCAAACCGAAGAAGAAGTGGTTCCCTTGTGACATGTGTAATGAGGGATTTAGATTTCAAAAACTTTTACGAAAACATCAACGTCTCGTTCACTCCATTGGAATATTTCCCAAGTACAAGTGTGAACCATGCAATAAACCATTTTGGAAGTTCAACGTTTACCAGCGTCATAACAGGTTATGTCATAAACAATTGTTTGCAAGGAGAAGAAAGGAACGTGGATATTGGAAAATGTAAAAAGGAAGATGTCTGTTGATTGAAGTCACAGCTATTAATTTTAGATCTGAGTTGTCTGATAACATGGTAGATATTGGGTGATGGTGACAAAAAGTCTGACGAAAGCTTAAACTAAAAATTCATTATGTATCGGTGTTCAATTAAATGTTTTAAATTATGATAAGATAATTATTATTTTGGTTAGTTTAATTTTAAGAGGAATTGAAATATTTTGTGGTATCGTTGTCGTTGAAAATATTTAATTAAATTGTTTAAATTGCCATAAAAATTACTACAAAACTACTTTTATTATTCACAATCATTTTTATCATCACAATATCATAAACAATCAGTCAGTTTTCCATATAATCCCTTTCCATCACAATAAATTCTTATATTTTAATTGATTTATGTCGGTTCAGTTAATTAAGTCACCAGTATAAATACAAAAATGAACTAACTCATTCCTTTTCAATCTTCCTCACATCCTTCAAGCTAACTTTAACCTTCTTCCCATCCTCCCAAGCTTGCTGACCCTTAGCATCATTAATTTTTACATTAAACCATTTCCTTTTAATTTTCACATTGACAGCCCTCCCCCCATTTTCGATTCGGAGAGACTTTTTAGCCGGAAATGGACTCCCACCTTGAGCTAATGGTTTATAAGCAGTGAATCTCACACTTTTCTTCAGCTTCCCATCCTTCTCAACTTTCACCTTTACCGGAACAAATAGTGACAAAATTGAAGAACCTTCAGAATCAGAGTTCTCCTGACCTCCTCCACCTGATGATGGTATCGGCGGTGATGGAGGTAAAGGCAAAGCCCTTTGACCCACCTCCAAATCTAAAACGTCCTCCCAGTTCGCTAGCGCCTCATTTGTCTCTGCTTTCCAACTTGGATAACCTCCATCTTCCATAACGCCGCCAACACGCTTGAAAAATGCTTGGAGGTCCGCTATGTTCGAAAATGGATCTAAATTGTTTAGCCGGGTGGGTTCCCCACGATCCTCCGCCTTCTTCACGATAGTCTCAATGATCCAAAAAATTACAAGTGAATCCCAGTTTGGAACACTGCCAATTAAAAAATAAATAAATAAGTAAACTATTCACTTAAACATCTTAAAGTTAATTAACTTTATATAAATTATCAATATACCTTAAGGTCCCTCCAAACTTGTGTAAAATCCTCGCCCATTTATTTCCCATCTTTGGCTCCAACCCACTTGCCTTGATCTTCAGTGTCAGCTTATTCATCAGCTGATAAATGAGACGTACCTTCACCTTATCCGAACTTTTTGTCAATGTCCCCTCAAAATAAATCCCTTGATAACCCTGTGGCCCCCCACTGATAACATATAAAGCTGTATAGGGCTTCCCAGCCTGGTACCTCTTCAAATCCGGGTAAACTTGGTTCACTAGCTCCAACTCCTCCTCCTTCAAATTATGAGTTTCATAATGAAAGGTCACAGGAATCAAGATAAGCGCGCATGACTCCACCACACCTTGAGGAAATATTTTGGAGGGTTCATTCAACTGTTCCGTCTCCTTGACAACACCCTCCGGATAGAATTCGAAGATGAAGTCAAACTGAGGCGAAGGATTAATAAATAAATACTTCTCTCCATTTGTCGGACTGGTGAACAGTTGAGCTCGCCCATCACAACATGGCTGGAACACACCACCTCCACTCCCACCACTCCCCAAATTTTCCACAAAATACTTCAATTGCGCATTTTTCACCGCCTTTTTTACAACCAAGCTGTGGTCAAGTTTGGCGGAGGAAACTGCAGGAAATGTTGATGATGCACCTGAAGAGGTTGATGGCACCACCGGCACCATAGCCATTGACATGGGAGGGTTGTCATGGTCACTTAGCATTGCCTCCAAAGCCTTCACTCTTTCCTCCATCCGCTGCTTCCACGTCAGGTCATCTTCTAGATCCTCACCTGGTCCTCCAGTCCCCATTTCAGCTAAAAATAATTAAAAATAACAAATTAAATCACCAATTACGTAAAAGAGAAAGGCATACTAATTGGAAAAATACTATATCAATTCATTAATCGTCAATACATTAAATTCACAGTAAAATTAGAGATGATCATAAAAAATAACTAAATCTTTAAGGAACCGCTTTCACTTTCGCTCGCCAGCATGACTGATTTGTTCTTTGGTGTTGTGTGTTGTGATTTGCAAGAAACAAGCTGTTTCTCACGTTGGTCTCGCACTCCCCCACTCATTCTCCGGAATCTCTAGACACGTTTTTCTGTCGTATGACTCATACACAAGTTTTTGTACTTTGTTCATTTTTTCATACGTGTATGCTTTTGGTTTGGTTAATGCATTATCCCATGAAAAATGTTATGCGTTCTACTGAACTGACATCTTTAAACTATGAAAGTTATGCTTTAATTAAATATTGATTGATGAGTTAATTTAAGTGATTAAAAAAGTTGTCGTAATTTTTATGGCAGTGTAGAAATTTTTTATTAAAAATATTCTATAACTGATAACACTACAAACATTTTAACCATTCTTAAAATTATGGCTGAAATGGCGTCTCCGACGGATAATCCTGATGCACCTGGGAACAATTAATTTTTATTAAATTTCTTTTCAAACTAATCATAACAATTAAAAATCTTAAATAATTTTAATAAAATAAATCGTCAGAGATTATAATGTCGTGTATTTTACCTGATTGGATGGGGTCAACTGATGATTGAGGCATTGTTGAGTTTAAATCACTGGCTTCTGTCAGATCCGGAAAAATCTGTCCTCCGCCTCCATAATTATAATCTGGATCACTAATTAACACACTTCCCGGGTCAAACATAATGTCAACTTGACCCTCACTGTTATCGTCATCGTCACATGGGACTAGTGAAAATAATTCGGGTTTCACCACAATTTCTTCTGCCATTTTTGTTTACTAAATTAACTTTTTTTTACTCAACTTTAATTAATTAATGTTTAATTATTTTAATGTCTAATTTAATTTGATTTTGTAAAAGAAGTTGAGCTACTGGTAGTACAAGTACAAGTCTAGCTTTTTAATCTATCCAAAATAAAAGTCGTACGCCTAAAATGACAAGTTGAGCTCTTGAACGAAATCAAGTACTATAAATACAGTCAGAGTAAAAAAACAACGCAATTTTGGCAAAAAGAAATAGCGCGCGCTTTTTTTTGCTTCAACTGCCAAGCAGCTTTGCTCTATGATTCATGACGAATGCATCTCCTTGCACTCAACACGATTTAATTTTGATATGACAACCGTTAACATTTTATTTACTGTAGAATGTCAATCCTTATCAGCTAACTCAGGCTCATCTTTAATTGATTCTTTAACGGATGCACTTTAGCAACCCATCTCTTTAAATATTCACGTTTTTTTGATAAGCACTGTTTCATTTTCCTTAGCCTTTATGTGCAATTCTCATATGATTTACTTACACAATGCAATGTGCTTCCAAAACTGCCTGTCAATAAAGAACGTAGCATAAAGGCATAAGGAAAATAAAATATTGTGATTCCTATGCATGTATTGCTTTACCATGCATCCAAAGCGTGTTAAAAGTAAGTTCACTGTGTTTATTGAGATAATCAATTTGTCAATATTTAAAGATTGCAGGTGATTTAACAGTGTCAATAATGTTTTTACAATGTTTGTTCCAATCTGAGGTATTAAACTCAGACTTCGTAAACATCATAAGCTAACTTATTAGGAAAACTCAAATTATGTTTAAGATTATATTTTAATTGGTAAGAAATTTTTAAAGGGACTAAATTATCAAACAGCCATTTAATATTTATTGTGTTGTTAATAACGACGTTTGATGCTAAATTAAATAGTGGTAAGGCATATCACTAAAACAACCTATTCTGAAAGCAATTGTAATTTGTGATTTTATCAACCTGGTTGTCAAGCAATTGGGAAAACATCCTTAAATAATGACCTTCGACCAAAAGTCTTTTGTGCTTTCTGTCATTTATTTTAATTCGTAAATAATGTCAATTTTGTTTGCAAAAATAATTATTTTCAAGCAAACGGTTGTAGAATTTGCTACAATTCCCTGGTAGCCTCTGAAGTGAATGTCGGCTAAAGTATGACGCTATCTGTTAGAAGCAACCATACTCCCAGTTTAGCAAGTTTTTTAGTTATATATTTTAACTTCACCTTTCTACTTTGTCTTAGCCCATTTCGGTTGACTAGAACCGGAAACAGTTTTTATAAAGCTGAGAAAAGTATTATTCAAAATATCATATGTGCACTTTTATCTTGCTTAGCAATTGTGCATATTATAGCAGGTTTTAGAAGTACATTTGCGTACACAGCGTTAGAAGATAACATTAGTCCTTTAAGATATTTTGAATTACTAAATGCCTTCTTTTTGTACACCTTCCAAATTTTGACAATTAAAAACTTTTGGTTTTCAAGACACCGTTTTTTGTACATTGTTAACTTTATTCAGAGTGAAAACGATGTGTTTCCAAACAAACCAATAAAGGTAAGTGTGCAACATAACTAATTACTTTTTCCTATTTTAGCTTAAGAAACTATTAAAAAACAATTTGTTTTGATTATCCAGATTCAAGGCAAAATGTTTATTTCATTTGTATGCGTTGCATACACCGCAATGGCTTTTTACTCACTAATCTACGATAGACTATTGGCAAATGCGTCAACCTGGGATAAAACGATTTGGAATCGAAGGTTGATCTCAACAACACGTTACGCCTTTTTTATGGTGAACTATACAGAAGCCCGAACAACGCCAGAACTTGATGAGCTACAAGGTGTCGATTACTTTCTTGTGGTTGTAGGGGGATTGGCAAGTTTTCAGCAGTATGATTACCAAAATATTCCCTTAAATTAAGAAGATCATTTTTTAATTTGGTTTTTAAATTTTGTGTTAAAAAAAATCTTTCCTCAAATTTAAGAGCAATGTTGGAATATTTTCCCGATCTAAGCCTCCTCCTTGTGGTTTTAACTGTTTGGACTGCATCGTATCAATTCGCAAAAATACTTGAAGGAAATGTTAACTCCAACATAAACAAAGTTTCTAATAATATTGCAGGCATTGCAACTGTAACATTACCTCAAATAAAGTGGCCCGAAATTTATAAGCTGTATAAAAATCTACGACAACTTTGTGAACTTGTCAATCATTCGTTTGGTTCTATGATTTCTATGTATTTGGCGACCTACTTGTTGTACCAATCTATACACATCGACGAGGTATTGATGGCGTCAGATTTCAAATCTCAAATCCCACTTTTTTTCTTTCTAATTGCTTCTAGCTGCGTTTTAATGCTGTCTGCGGATGTCTGTGACAAGGTAATATGTAGCTTGATTTATATGAGTGCTAAACCTAATATTCAAACTTTTTAATAATCCAGTTGAGCACCCTGAAGATATGGCTGTCAAAAGACGAAAACCGACGTGGCATACCAATTGACCAACTAAACGTAATTTTGGGGGAACTTAGCTCGCGTGAAGTAGGAATCAAGGGAAGCAACATTTTCACAATTACATATCCCTTGCTATGGAACGTATGTACCAAATAACAAATATATATTTACTGATGTTATAAAACACATTATATTAAACGTAAACAAATGATCATTTTCAGATCATGACAACAGTCGTTACATATTTTATCATATGTATGCAAACAAAGAAGCAAGAATTGTAACAGAAAAATGGGTCAGTTCGAGCTTTTATTGGAAATTCTACAAATGTCATCAAGTTTTTAAGTACGTATCCCAAATATGGCCTGATTTGTTGAAACGTGATTACTTATATATTTAGAATACATACAAACACACATAAAATTATATTTTTTGTTTAAACAACATTTTATTGTAATAAAACGTTCAAGGATTTTTAGAGCAACGGCGACGCGACAAACAGTACTAGAATTAGCTATCTGTATCCTGAAACTGTTACTTTATTGCTATAAAATAAACGTATGATAATTTAAGCAACTACGAGACAACATTCAAATCAATAGTTACTTATTACAGAACATGTTTTAAATTATGATTTTATCTTGTTCTTATTGTTAAAGTAGTACTTTTTGGATATTAAAGGGTCTCAGTCACGTTATTTTTTAAACTTTGAAACATGTCGCAAAAGATGCATAATCCCGTAGACAATGTATAAAAAATGCAGATTGGCCCAAATTACCCTATACAGGGTGGCTACGCTCCATCAAAGTTGAAAACATATCTCAGAAACAGCATCTCCCGCTTCAAGTGCAGTCCATTGATTTCTGTTGAATTTTTGAGAGGACTCAAACATTGAGGCTATATTTTAGAGGGCTCATGTTATTCATAAAATAACGTGAGGTAAATTGACATTTCCAAAAAATGGCTGTTTTTCTGTATTGCTGTTTACAATTATTCAAAATATATCAGAATTTGGATAAATAGTTTCGCTTTGCCTATGTTTGTTGATTTAACCATGATAATGAACTCAGTATTGTGTCAATATTTGCATAGCGCGGAATATGTTATTTATTGTTTTACATACCACAATAATGGTATTGTAATAACATATTTTAGTAATTAGCTTGACAGATGTAAATTAGTTTTTTTGCTGAAAATATTAACTTTTGTCCTATATATTTCGTGAATATGCTTTGCAGGTATTTAAGAATGACATGTATCTTTATTTTTATACAATCCCCAACGACCAGAACATGTAAATACATTGAATTGACCACAATGCAAGTGCTACTATCTACTTATCTCAGAATATGAATTGTGCAACAAAGCTTAGCAATTAAACCTTACAATTCTTACTCTTACTAAATAATCTGTAGGCCATAATTCCGACAAATACTTTGAAAAAAGTCTATTGTGAAATATAAGTTTTCAGTTTGCGGTTTGAATATAATTTATTATTTTCTCATTCAATAACTACATAACTAATTTTAATACCCTTGCCTTCAAAACATTTTGTATTATAAAGTCCACATTTGGGAGTTACACAATGAACGAAAAAAAAAGAGTTTGGAATTGATGACTACAATTATGTCACTTAATTCTGTCCAGCAATCATGCTTACGCGGAGGACAGTTGAAATTAATTTTACTAGCATTAATGCTAGCATATGGGTCTGGTTTATATTCCTTTCAATGAAATTTTTAATTCAAGACTGGCGAATGGTAAATGAGCATGCCATAAATAGACACATGTTTATCCCTTCTTTTGTTTGTGCACTCTAATGTACAAGGTATTCCAACTGATTTCAGTGCTGTTTTTCTGGTATATCTTTCTAAGAGAATCAGATTTCTAGTGCATTTTAGTAAGTATAATAATAATGTACGTAGGTGACTCGAAGAATTTTCATGAATGTTTTATTATAAGTAAAACAAAGGAATGAGAGAACGGAGATAAAAATGCATTTTAAGCTGCTGTGGAATACAAAATAAACATATTATTACTACCCTTATACGTAAAGGGAATTTTTAGATTACAAATAACTTAATGCCCATGCAGAATTAAGGTATTTATACAACAACGTATGGACTTCTATGTGCGTGATTTTCAAGATATGAACTTATTTATATCAAAAAAGGTCTTTCACATTTGGTTGGGTTTCTTTTCACTTAAAAAAATGTCAGCTTAAAGATATCTCTTTAAAAAGCTAAATAAGTATCCATTATTAGTACTATTAAATTTTGAGTACCAATCCATACCATACAGTTATACATAGTTATATTAGTTAATACTTTGCATTTTTTGTATAGATAAATTCCAGTATGACCTGGTTTAGAAAAAACTTCCCAGCACTAAAAAACCACTAAAGCACATTTTTGGGTTATTAAATTGGTACCCATGTACTATGTACCTATCTAGAAACATATACATTCATTGTTTAAAGAAATAGTGCTGCTGCCACAGATAAATACCAGGCGAGAACCCAGTGTTGTCACCACTTCAACTTTTCTCCTGGTATCCGACAGACCTAGTCCAAAATTACTTATTATCCTAACCAATATTTCCTCGTCTTGTTTTAAAAAACTTCAACATGTCTCAAAAAGTTCAACGATTTTGTTCCATGACGGCTATAGTTTTTATCATAGCTGTTGTGATGACACCTCCAAATTGTGTGGCCAAACCATTGTCCGTTGACGTGGGTATATTCCCTGCACAAGCTTCAGTGAGTAGAAAATCGTGCATTCTAATAAAATTTTGAAATACGAATGTTGATTTAATTTTTCTTGCCGATTTTGATTGGACTCTTTTTATACAAGGTGTACGATCTACCCATAGTTTTGGAACCGTTGAGGAACTCTGAAGAAATAGCCAACTCTGGTCAACTAGGCAAAAAGTTGAAAGGGTTACGGTTATAAAAAGGTTCTGTACTGGTGGTCATTGCGCAAATGAACAATGACTAAAATGCATTGAGTTATTTATTTCTGTTGGTCAATGTAAGTGTACTTCAAACAATTAAGTAAATTGACGGTGTCTTTTGAACGGTAACAATCGAGGAGGGTTTGGTAAAGTTTAAGTCTATTTTATTTGCAGTTTCTCAACATAACAATGTGACTCCTGGTAAAATCTCATCATCCCTTGTGACCTTGGTTTAAAAATGAACCATCATCATCTTCGTTTGATTAAGAATGAATGCTTATTTTTCGTGGATTAAATTAATTAACTTGTATTTATTTTTGTCTCAGTTTATTTTCAGATTTTAAATGTTTGTCAAATTTACCTTAAATTCGTATGATTCTTTTTACAATTTTAAAAAGTTACAATAAAAATGAACGTTCTAAAAATTACAAATATTCCAATCAGTAACCAGACTTGTCTTCCGTCTTAATATCGACCATTAAAATGCCATAAGTTTGACTAATCATTCTTTGTATCCAAGTTGACCATCACAGAAAAACGGCATGTAGTTTTGAAAACTAGACCATATTGTTGACCAGCATTTTCACCTTTCATGTGTCAGCCGTTGGGAACTTACATATTCTTCGGCATGATAAATAGATTAAGAGCATATCTTAAATTATGGCACTAAAAAGCATGGGATGTGTAGGTGAATCGATGAAATATGTTTCTTAGTCAATTAAACCTCGAATTTCATTAAAACGCTTATCAGTTCTAAACAAAATAAAAAAGTCTCCAATGAATGGTGAATTCTTATACCAAAAAATACTCATTTGAACCATACGAATTATTTATTTGCAAATAAAGCACACTACGTCATACAATATGGCACAATTTTAATTAATACATCAATGACTACAGCGACTATTATGTATTTATTTAAGTATCACTACACAATGGAACAACAAAAGTCTGTTTGATTATACGATTTTTTCTCCACCAGGCATTTGTCTTGTTCAACTTGGTCTTTATTTCTGGTCATTAGCCAGTCCCGTTTTTCCCTCCGATATTTATAGATTGTAGTTTCTTCTGTCCTACGATCCCATAAATGGCAATTATCCAATGCAGGTGGGGTAATTGCTTCCATAAATCGCTCTGGTAAATGCTCAGCCCATCTTTCAAATCCGTGGAAATGCCAGGCATCATTTTTAACTCATTTCTTCTATCAAAATTAAAAGCGCGTGAAAATCCACTCAACACAAGACTCTTCAAAGTAGAGGGCAATTTCCCCACTATTTCAAATTTGCACAATGGAAATCCTTCAATATGTAAATTACGGAGATGTGGCATTTCTCCTAAAATTTCTAAATCTTTCTGAATTGCTTTACAATGTTTTCTAGCCGCCTCTTCCACAAGAATAACTAGTGTTTCTAATGACTTCCCAAAAAGTATTTCCACTTGTCTCAATAAAGTGTCCAGTTCTATTCGATAATTTAAAAAATTGTAGCATTTTCTTTCGCTCAAAGATACAGATGCATACAATGACTCATAAAATGGGTCAACGCTGTACTGATAGTACTTTGAAAATATTTTAACATGATCTTTCCATGAGTGTGCAGCAATATTTATTGTAAGGCATTTTAACTTAGTCGATTTTGATGCCAGATGAAATATCCCTGACAAATTGCCAAGATCAGTGATTCTCACTTCAAGGTGCTCTAAGTTTGGAAAGCATCCACACGCACGTGAACATATCTGCAGGGTAGCTTTCCTGTACATCTTAGGATAGAAATCTTCATACAAAGTGTTGGAAAGGGAGAGTCGTTTCAGTTGTGAAAACGACGAAGTGATGCCTAAATTTATGGCTAGTTTAAGACCATATGCATGTCGTCCCCCAATATCGATTTCAACTGAATCTAGACCTGGTAAATTTAACGTCTCTACTTCATTTTCTAATATAACGTCTAAACGTTCAAACCACATTCTTACATGTATACCTAGATAGCCTTTGAGAGAAAGTTTTTGAAGATTTGGTGTGTACTCCAAAATGTTTTTGATTTGATCATAAAATTTTATATATGGATATGTTTCGTGATATTGCCGTATGTATTGGTATTGAAATATGTACAAATGGAGAACTTTAATAAAGTGACCAAATCGTATAAGCAGTTGTTGAACCGAAGAGATCGAAATGTCACTTGGCCCGTTTAGGTCATCTAAAGGACTGAAACGAAGTAAAAGAGAGTTTCCAATGAATGGGCTTGCAGATTCGTTGTTCATTTCACAAATAAATGTGGCAATATCTTGTTTGGTGAATAAGCACGTCATTGGTATTGATTTGATGGGTAAAGATGTATTCAAGTAATTTGTATGGAATTGTCCGTCTTGATGTTGCTTCCGGGTGAAAATGTCATGGCTTTCCAGGAAATGGTCCACACCTTGTTTCCATGCTTTACAGACAAGACGACAGTTAAAAATTGGGTTTGTGCTGTTGTTTCTTAAATATGGATGTATAAGTGGTAGTATCTTAAATAAAATACAAAAAAAAATATTTAGGAATGATTTAAATCTTCATGAAAAAAGGAAACTGAAATTAAGTCAAATACCAGTGGAAAAAATGAGGAGAATATTGTGGACTTTAAAATGTTATGAAATGTAACACAAACGTGGTAACAGTTAAGAATATCGTTGTTGTATAAATTTTTGCTGTAGTCAGGCTGCAGAGGAGATTTCAACAGCTCAAATATTTTTGTCCAAATTTCTGGAGGGAGTTTGGTATCGAGATTAATTATTTCCATGATTAGGTTGAAGGTTTCTTGATGCCAGACAAGACCGGAGTAGAATATGGATGTAACTTTAGATGATGAACAGTTGGTTTTCAACTGAGATAAAAGGAATCGATACACTTTGGCTTCAAGGTCACCCTGACAGTTATACAGAGAAAAAATGAATGCAACGATGTTCAACAAGATTGTTCTATTGCCTCCTAGTTCACTCGGATGTTGAGCTTTGGACTGTTAGAACACAAGCAACTGACCAAAATCAATATTGCATAGTGCTGTGCAACGAGCAGAACAGATCTGTAATATGTATATTATTATAACAGAGCTGGTTATTTAAACTCACGTTTTAGACCTATTGCTTTGGTGAAAGAATACTTGCAAGTTTACATAGCACAATTAGGTAAACACACAAAAACTGTAATATATTTTCCAGAGTAAACAAACAGAGATGAAAGCGTAATCTGGTAATACAAACAAAAGCTCATGGGAAGGAGGTTAAGAGTTACGTGGTAACTCTATCTTGCTTTATTGGCAAGCCGGTAAATGCTTGCCAATAAACACCAACATCAATTTGTAGAGACAATTTACTATGCACTACATCAAGTAATTATAAACCCCATTGACGTTTACAAATACTACGTATCATAAACACATTGTATGCAGAGAAAGAAAATTTTATTGATTTATTTGTCCACAAACATGTTTTAAGCGAAATTACTACATTTTAGATATATGACAATATGCATTTTAGGATACAATATTCGATTCATACCCAATTGAAAAAAGTTTTAGGTTCCCATAAAGTCAACTTTAACCAATTCGATTTTCAGATACCATACAAATTTACAGAGCAGTCGACTTCAGAATTGGTTTTATACTGTTGTTTGTAATATGTAGATGTATAAATGGTAGTACTTAAAAATAATAATAAAGTACAAACATTATTAAATGATTTATACTTTGTACCTACAACTCATAAAATTAGTCAAGTACTTGTGGGAAGAGCCAAGAGGTAAATGTACACTTTAAAATGTTATGAAATGTGACACGATCATAATTGCGACTAAGAATATCATTGCTATACGAATTTTTGCTGTAATCAAGCTGTAGAGGATTTATCAGCTCATATATTTTTGTCCAAATTTCTAGAGGAAGGCAGACGACAGGATTTTGATTTTCTTTTTTTTGTGTGAAAATGCAATGCCTTAAAACAAATCGAATAGGGTAAATGAAACAAATTATAGCAGTAAGTAATGCGAGAGAAAGTTTATTGAAATATAAGAAATAGTTGCAGACTCGTTGCAAGGTCACTCTATTTCGGAGGATTTAAATTATAACTGCATTGGAAATGGCAAGCCTTTCAAACAAGTTTGTTTCGAAGTTCCGTTCACATGTACTCTTTCAGATGATGATTGCATTTAATGATTGATGGACTTTAATTTGTATGCCTTTCAAGTTTAAACAATATAAAAAAGTCTTCAATGAATGTGAAATTCTTATATATTTATGAAACAGGCAAAGCATGGCATACATAATAATATAATATAATAATACATCGTACAATATGGATCAATTTTTAATTGAAATATAAATTAAACGCATTTACAAATAATACACAAATACATACATAATTATCAATTTTAAATTTCAGTGGAGTGAATTAGAAATAGATTTTTAGAAAAAACGAATATATTGCACTCAATTTTTGCAAATTTTCCACAAAACTTCATATACGAACCTCAAACTACACACAAAAACCAACCAAAAAAGCATCAAAAATACAATCCAAATATCTTTTAGGTTAACCGTCAACTTTTTGAACCCATTTACATTCCCATTCTTCATAAACTCACTAGCATACTTGAAATAATTCCAATTGCGTTCAAATCCGTCATTCACATCAACATCCTTTAGGATTTTACCTTGTAATGCAGTTTCGAACGCTTGTTTATAAACCGATAGCAAACCATTTTCTACCATCACACCTACAAAAGTCTGGTAATCGTCAAGAAAATACTGATATGTCGTAGAAAACCATAAAGAAGGCTGAGAAAATAGTACGTTTTGCTGCTGACTGCTTACTATTGACCTTCCACCAAATATCCCGATGGCTGGTATTACAAACCGTGCAGAATCGGGTGATCTATTTCCATGTGTGCTGTAGAGAACGGCAAATCTCTTTGACATATCACAGACTTGTATTTCTTCATCTTTAAAATTGAAGAAGTAATTTAGGTTTGGGCAAGTAATAGTTACTCCATTTACAAATTGGTTAACGATTTCGGCGACACTTAAACTAAACACATTGGTAATATTAAAAAGATTGTATTCGTTTCCAATTCTTCCCAACGATCCGTCTAGTGATTCGTAGTGGTAGTAAAATTGCAGAGCAACAAATGTATCCGTAAATAATTTGGTTTTGTATTCGTAAAGATTACTCCACGTTCTTGGTACATTTGAAGGCTCAGGAGATGTGATATACGAGAAGAGAAACGACGTGTAATATTGACGAATGACAAAGCTGACCAATAACTACATCAGCACTATAAACCGTCCTTCTGCGTTTGTGCGCTTAAAAAATGCGTGGCCTTGCTCCAATAATATTGAAAAAATCCAGAGAGCTTTTACGTAGCATTTTAATACTGTGTCAGTTATTGCAAGCGAAATGACCTCTATGCATACTCCAACCAATATCCAAACTTCTACCGAAAGTGGCTGTAGCAATGCAAAAAAGTCTGCATGGAGTAATGTTGGTTCGATGATAACACTAAACCGAAATCCTGAAAATTGTGAACCAGTAGACAAAACCCTGTAGTTTATATATTTGGTATATTTCAAATGAAACAGCCAGTAAAACACCTCATGATAATAGAGAACTGAATTCAAATACACACTACATTCAAAAGTAGTACAATTGCGGAACATTTCGTACTCTTTCAGAACGCACATTTGCTCCATATTCGGTTGAAGATAAGTTTTTGATGTGAAATTATACATTTGAGATCGAACACATTTGTTCAATTCGGAAGTGTCCTCGGTTGTTATGGTGGTTTCAATGCCAAAGTTGTTAAATTTCAAATGTAAATGCTTCCGAATTAAATCTAAATTGTCTGGGAAAAGTTCATTTAAGGACGTTTCTATTAAAACTGCGGTGTTTATTGCTCTCTCATATTCTTTAAAAATGTTAGGTAACGGCTTTTGAGGTAAATGAGTTTTTTCGCATGTGAAACAGCCAAGGTAGCATAGGTGAGGATTATTCAAATTAAATACGAGTAGGGTCGATGAGATAAGATGTTTAGGTAGAACCATATAATTATAGATCGAGTGTTCTACCCTTGTTGAAAATATTACTAAAATATATTTTGGCTGCAGTGTTTTAGTAAATTTAGAACGAACTTTTACCCTAACGTATGTAATTGTTTTGTTAGGCGGTGACGCTGAAAATACGTAATGATGGTCTATAAGCTTGACATCAAATTCTGTTAAAATTTGACCCAAGCAAACTGTCTGGTGTTTTTGTACTACAAAAGCTTCGTCGTTGAGCAAATGACTACTTTCTCCTACGGCAATTAAACTCACAAAATTCAGGAATCTTGTGTAAGCTTGTGTGTTTTGTATCACTGTGCAATTTTGGAATAAGCTGTCAACAAGTCGATCCATTGTTGGGCAATTTAATGTTAGAAAGTCAGACAGAACTGTATTTTAATTACCAAATTGTTTTCAACAAATTACCGAATAATATCAGCAAATGTGCGATGTCGTAGTTTTACTCAAAACGTAACAATGTTGAACATATACTATTAGTTTGAAATCCTAGATATGTATGAATCCTTTTTTTAATAAAATAAACTGTTGACCAATGATGAGTTTACATGCTTCAAATTTGAATTAAGAATTGTTTAAACATTGGATTGTTCAGTGTATACTATGTGGCAGGTAAACTAAATATGTTTAAAATTGTGGAATAATTAACTTCTTTGTAGCATACAGCAAATAATAGTTTAAAAGAACGTGCTTGCAAAGTAAATCCAATATTAAATAAGCCCAACTCTATTAAAAGGGAAAAAAGTTAAAATATATTTACTGAATCATGTACAAACTACACCAGCCGAAAGGTTTATTTTTATGGACATTATACGCGAAATTCATGCATTGATCTAGCATTTGAAACTTTAATCCAGCTTAAATTGAATATTTTTAACTTATTAAAACCAAGGTTTTTGGAAGAGGCCCCCCTAAAAAATTCATGGTGACAGAGCATAATTATTACGAATATATTAATGGGGTACTACAAATAACTAATAAATTTCATGTTTAAGCGCCGACGTATTACATATTATGACAAGATTGACACTCGAAGTGTCTAAGAAGACACGCTTGACTACAAGTGAATCTCAATCAAATTAATACAAGAAATGTTTATGTGTCTAATGCACCAGAACTCATTGCTTTCTCATTTTAGTACGTAATTATTTTTAACTACAATAACTACAATTTTAACGTCAAACTGTTCAATTGCTCTTTGTTATTATATTTGACAATTTTTTTTGAGAACAATTGTCCAGCACTTATAGTTTATATGAACAAGTGTCAACGTATGACAGGTTAAAAATATAGGAACAAGGTTTACCATGAACAGTTGGATTACAGTCCTATTGAAATAACTATCCCGTGTGGAACTACGATAAAAATCAACTTCTCGTACCAACTGGAACTCTAATAGGGACTGGCTTATGAACGTTCTCTTTCATTTAAAAAAACAACAAATTTCTTCTTTTATTCAGTAAAATATCGAATTTCATTTAGAAGCCTATCAAGTCGAAACGAAATAGAATATCTTCAATGAATGCTAGATTCTTACACAAAAAATAATCATTTGAACTTTAGGAATAATTTATTTACATAAAAAGAATACTTCGGCATACATTATGGAACAATTATAATTAATACATCATTTAGACGATTTTGTAAATAATACACCAATATAAAAACAAATATAAGCATAATTGACAATTAAAATGATATTTCAGTCGAGTAAAATTCAACTAACTCAAATTTAGCATATTTTCCACAAAACTTCAAACACGAACCTCAAGCTACACCCAAACACTAACCAAAATAGCATCGAAAATACAACCCAAATATCTTGTAGCTCAACCGTCAGCTTCTTAAACCCATTTACATTCCCATTCTTCATTTGCTCACTAGCATACGTGAAATAATTCCAGTTGCGTTCAAATCCTCCATTTGCATCCACATCCTGTAGGATTTTACCTTGTAATGCAGTTTCGAACGCTTGTTTATACACCGATAGCAGTCCATTTTCTACCATTACACCTACGAATGTCTGGTAGTCATCAAGAAAATATTGGTATGTCGTCGAAAACCATAACGATGGCTGAGAAAATAGCAAACTATGCTGCTTACTGCTTACTATTGACCTTCCACCAAATATTCCGATGGCTGGTATTACAAATCTTGCAGAATCGGGAGATCTATTTCCATGCGTGTTGTAAAGAATTGCAAATCTCTTTGACATATCACAGGCTTGAATTTTTTCATCCTTTAAATTGAAGTAGAAATTTAGGTTAGTGCAAGTAATACTTCCATCATTTACAAATCTATTAGCGATCTCGGCAACACTCAAACCAAATACATTGGTAATGTTAAACAGATTGTATTCCTTTCCAATACTTTCCAGCGATCCTTCTATCGATTCGTAATGGAACATTAAATTCAGAGCAAAAAATGAATCCGCGAATACTTTGGTTTTGTATTCGTAAAGATCACTCCATGCTTTTGGGACAATTGTAGGCTTAGGCGATGTGATATTGGAAAATAGAAACGACGTGTAGTATTGACGAATGACAAAGCATCCAAATAACCAAACCAACACTATTAACCGTGTGTTTACGTTTGTAGGCTTAATATAATTGTTCCCGTGCTCCACTAATGCGGAAAATCCCCAAATAAACGTTACATAGCATTTTATTCCTGTACCGATGATTATTAACGAAATGATTAGCATGGATACTCCGACTAGTACCCAAATTTCTATTGAGAGTGGCTGAAGTAATGCAAAGTAATCTGAATGGAGTATTGTTGGTTCGATAATGACACTGAAACTAATTCCTGAAAACTGTGCACCGGTAGACAGAACTCTATAGTCCATATATTCGTTATAGTTTAAATGATACTGCCAGGTAAACACGTCATGATAATATAGAACTGAGTTTAAATACATACTACAATCGAAAGTAGTACAATTGCGGAACATTTTGTATTCCTTTAGAACGCACATTTGTTCAATGTTAGGCTCAAGATATGTTTTAGATGTGAAATTATACATTTTAGATCGAACACATTTGTTCTGTTCGGGAGAGCCGTCCATTGTGGGGGTTTCAATGCCAAAGTTATTGAATTTCAGATGTAGATGCTTCCAAATTAAATAAAATGTATTTGGGTAAAGCT
Source organism: Entomobrya nivalis (assembly GCA_034695485.1). Taxonomy (NCBI): domain Eukaryota; kingdom Metazoa; phylum Arthropoda; class Collembola; order Entomobryomorpha; family Entomobryidae; genus Entomobrya; species Entomobrya nivalis. The sequence continues at coordinate 1,616 of JAQFZH010000568.1, read as the reverse complement.
CACTGAAACGAGTTTTTATTAAAACTGCTGTGTTTCTTGCTTTCTTGTATTCTTCAATCAAAGGATTTTGAGGTAAATGAGTTTTGTCACACGTGAAACAGCCAACGTAGCATATATCAGGGTTATTCAAATTAAATACGAGTATAATCGAGGAGATCAACTGCTCAGGTACAAACATATAGTTATGTATAGAATGCTCTGTCCTTAGAGATAAAAGTATTATAACGTATTTTGGTTGCAGCGTTCTGGTAAAATTACGATAAATTATGTGCTCAGTATTTGTAGTTGTCTCATTGAAAGGTGATGGTGAAAAGACGTACTCATTATGAATAAACTTGATATCGTTATCTGTTAAAATTTGACTAATGCAAACTGCTTGATGTTTTTGTACCTTAAATACTTTCTCGTTAAGCAAATGACTACGTTCCCCTATTGTAATTAAACTCACAAAATTTAAGATTCTTACATGGGCGTGCAAATTTTGTATCACTGTGCAATTTTGGAATAAGCTGTCAACAAGTTGATCCATTTGTCCAAGTAAACGGGGAGTTCAAGAAAATTGCATACGCCAAAATTTCCCAATAAAATTGTAAAATTTGCGTTAGACGTATTCCTATTTTCGTTTTTTTTCCTTTTGCTCGTGAAATAAATGAATAGCTAAAATTTGTTATAAAAATTATCATGGGTTTGCTTGCTTTTATATTTAAAAAAAATAGCATTTGCTTACGGTCTACAATCGTTTTAATGCATGACTGTTACAACAATAGAAAAATACTAAAATGTCGATTTTTTATCATCGACATTCTTTTTCGTTTTTACACAATAGCATTTATAAGCGGTGAAACGAACTATAAAGAGTACGTGTTTAAATAAATAAGACACACAAAGCTTTGTTGCGTACTTCAAAAAAAATATTTCAAAATTACGAGTAAAAGTACTTTTCACAAATTTAATAAAAGATCATGTAAGTGCCGAATCACTTCAATTTGTATTGGTAACTTAATCAATTGTTCATTCACACTTACACTTGAAAAATGATTTGGTAGAAGAGAAAAATATGGATTACTCACCTGAAAAATCGGTAATCCATACATATTTCTGTTTTCTTGCACACTACATATTTTATCACATTGAAATTATTTATTGATGAATATTTATATCTAAACAAATATGAAATAAATTCTTCTTAAATTTTCTGTAAATGAATAAATTGTTTGTTAATCTTAAATTTTTCTACTGCGAATTGACAAAAAATTAGTAATAATACTATATTATTCGAGTAAACTAACAAGAAAAGCGTTTTTTTGCAAAAAACAATACAAATGACATTTTTTGAGTAAATGAATACAGTTTGGCTTTTAATATCACGCATTCAATTTTAAATGTTTATTTAAGGATTATTGTTTTGGTGTTTTTGTGAACTTTGACCTGTGAAGTGGTTGGTGATGTTTTTTTTGTAAAACTTGGCATGAAACTTTTTTATCGTATATGCAGCCCCTACAGCATAGCACAAAGTAATTAAATTTAAATCTATATAACCAGTGGAGGATCAGTAGCGGAATTCCGCTACAATAATGTAGCGGAATAATGCTACAATGTAGCGGAATTCCGCTACA
>JAQFZH010000567.1:0-30391 GCA_034695485.1 Entomobrya nivalis | reverse complement strand
TGTAACGTAGGGGAAGGGGTCCGATTTTAGCGTTAGGTAGTTATCGAAAACTTTAGTTTTCGGGCGTTCTGCTCGTATACATATATACTAACACTAACATATACATTTTAAATTGAATGTACATATACGGGTACACAAAAATATATAGAGGTTATCTACCAAAGTTTGCAGTTTATCAAAGAAGGTTGATTGTTAGACAGTTTATTGAGTTTATCGCAATCTCATAATGTCATTCTACCTACTAAATAGCCGTGAAAACTTTTCCTTTCTCTGTCACAAGATAAACATTCCTCCACAGCGAATCCATTTATGCATAACAATAACAATACTACTAGGTGCTACTTATTCAAGTATGCACATCAACTCCTCCTGCTTCACTGACTATTATGATATTAAATCTAGCCAAGTGTGCTGGGAAGCGGAGAACGAGTGGAGGAGAAAATGTGTGTGTGTGAGAGAGAGAGAGAGTGAGAAAGCAAGAAGAAAAAATAAGCAATCAGGGAAAACTTTTGAGCTGGTTTATCTATAGATGTATGTATGTATGTTTTATATAGTGGCCATCGTAGGGAAATAAATTTGAGCCAGGTTTTATCCAACTTTCAACAAGTGAGTCCCTTGAGTGCCTCTTGTCGTGTGTCTGTCAACCTACTTTTATTAACCGCCAGCAGTGGAACCAGTATTACTGCTACTTTCACAAGTTGTCCACTTTTTTAGTCTTCCAATCCTCATCTTTTCACATCACCACCAATCCAATGCACCATAAATGAAAGTATTTAAGTGGATAAAAAAGTATATATATTCATTAGTTTTTTAGTTAATTCAGCATGGCATATTACAAAAAGCAGCTTTGCAAAACTGTACTTTTTAATTTCCGTCTTAATCTAGGGCTTATAAGTATATAGTAGCGGTTGGGATGAATTATATCCCTAATAGGATGAAGGTATGCCTGAATTAAACGGAAGAGTTTCGTAATTTTTAATCCTTATCATCACCGTGGCCATACAATTTTTTACCTAAAAAACCTCACATGTTTGGCTACCTGTGAAATTATACATAAAGTCATTGAAAAGGCAGTGTAAACTTTGTTTTTTCCCAAGTTTTCACATTTTGTTAATGATGACTAGGCATGTTATGTTTAATTTTGTAGACGATTACACACTCTATTTTTGCTTCATGGTCGTCTCTCGCTACCGTTTGTGTGAAAAATCCTTTTAGACTTTTTATTGCTGGTACTGGTACTGCTGTAATTGATTGACTGGATTTTGTAGGCTGAAACTTTTTATGCAAAGTATGTAAAAGTGGGACATGCATAACTATATCGCATATTATGGAAGCTGCAAATAGTTTATGCCGTTGACATTGTAATTCTTAGCGTTCCAGCTATCATCACCCTTACTTACAGAATAAAATGGAACTATTCGTTTTAAATTTCGATATGATGAACGTAATGTTCAATGGTGAAGTGAAAAATATGTTATTTAGTCTCTTTTTCATCTTAATACGTTTATCATATTTTTTATCTTTTATTGGATACTTACTTCTAGGATGACATCCAATCTATGAAAATGAAGCAACAATAACAACAATCTGACACTTTTTGCGAACACTACTACGATGCCTTCAATCACTGATGGAATACGTGGAAGAAACATAATGTGTAAAAATGCTTTAAAATGAAGTTTCTCATTGTCAGTATGATATGATGTGATAGCAAAGCTATCAAATTTTACATTAATTTTCAAATAAAATACTAATCTTATCATAAAGAAAGGAACCCCGTTACTTCTCATATTTCTGATGTCATGTGATGTACTTTACACACATATTGATGTCAATATAATACATGTTCTTATTTTACATTTTGTGATGGTGGTGAGTGGTGATGATGACAAAAGCTAGTTAAATTTAATTGGATGTGCTAATAATACTTGTATCATCATTCTTCTTACAATCGCAAAGAATAATCATTATTTTTTGGGGATAAAATATTAAGATTATAATATTAAAAACTTACCGGTTTGATAAGGATCTCAATGCAGGGCGTCGGTTGAATACCCAGAAAACCAGTGAGTTGGCCACGGTCCCAAAGACGCAAAGAACAATCAGCAAAATCATTTGAAGAATTATAACAACCGTGTGTTCAGTATCCACCCAGAGGCTCTCCGCAACTGCAAAGGAAATAGAACAAAGGGATTTCCTTACTTACATTTTTTGACAGAAGTAATATTTTTTTGCAAAAAAATCCTTTTTATAATCACAGATACATGATATATCCATATTTTTTCTACACTATCAGGATACATTTCTAAAAATACGACAATTTGCGATTAAACTTATACGTATAAATGTAACGCTATTTTTTCTAGATAAAATTTATTTATATCCTCTCATCTTCAAGACCTTTTAGCTGGACAAGAAAAAAATAATTTTGACAGAAGGGGAGTACCCTCTCACACAGAGTCCAAAGAATAGAAAAAAACCTTCAGTTTTCCTGAATATTGCATAAATGGCAAGACAAAAATAACTGTCACTGTGCACAATTTTTAGAACAATATATCTAACTTTGTCTGTGCCAGCCAGTAATAACATAAAAATGGCTGTCCACGACAAAAGCAAGCATCAAAAAGCCACACAGCCAAGCTTATACCGTCAGAGATGGGCCAAGGGAAAATAGAAATAATGAGTATTAGAAAAGGGAGCGAAATTCTAATAGCAATAATAATAATAATATCCTTCATGACTACCAAGGAGTTATTTGGCAGAGTTGCAATATAGTGTGCATAAGAATGGGTATATTTATATGTATGTGTACGAATAGAAAGTCCAGTAAAAAAAAGAACGGAGGGAGGAGTCGGGAAAAAAGTAAAAGTCAGGGAAAACAGAGAAAAGTGAAACATTAGCCTAGACAAATATTTTGAAAATGACCATGAAGATAAAAATATATATTATGTAGGATATACTGTGTGCTAGACAACTTCAATGTTTTTCTTGACGATGATGGGATTCTGATGAAAATGTAGTACGAAAGGGAGAGAGGACTAAGGACACACAAGTAAAAGTAAACTGTTAGTGGAGTGAAAGTACTTAAAAATGTATAAACATACATACATTCATTAGCCTACTTTGTGTGTGCATTATGCAGAAAAAAATAAATGGGAAAAGGTTGTTGGTACGGCGAATACGAAAAAAAGTAAAGATGATAGAGAGAGGTAAAGAGGTTAGCATATCACACCATAAAGGAGAGAAACTTTAGTGTCTCAAGTACACACACAGAAGGTGGTATAGTGTCCACTGTGTGTATTCACGTATTATTCCTTCATCCCGAATTTCACACAATCCATTTATTTACTAGTCGTGTGTCCGTGAACACTTTGTATTAATGGAGAACTTCTCAGATGTCCATGGACATGGACACAGACGAAGCATGACAACAAGCGCACAACATTGACTACTTACAGTACCTTAAACTTGAACAAAAAATGTACCTTGGCAGTACATTTAGTGCATTTTTACAAAACTACATAATATATTTATTTACACAAACTAATGTAAATAACGATTTCATAGATACGCACATACAATTTTATGCTTTTCCCGGTAAATTGAAAGAACATTAATAAATTTTTAACGTGAAGGTATGCATGTTGGTCGCATACTCTTGACTTGTGAAAGGTATTAAGGTAACCATGTAAATAAAATAGAATTAAGCAGCGTACTTGAACGGTAAAGAAGAGAAACTAACCAGGAGAACGCTACTTTACTCATGTCATACATATGTATATATTATTATAATACAATTCTCCAAATTCTAATTCCACTCTTCCTACCATATTTACTTAATTGCTTATAGTATCATCTTCTTGGTCGCCTTCTGTCTGTCCTCTCCATTTAGAGCAATTCTGCCGCATCTGTTTTTCTATGAGCAGTGGTACAAGCTATTCATGTCCTTATTCTATACTAGCATTACGTCTACTACGATATTCTTGAGTAGTAACTTGATAATAGCAAGCCAGGGATGCTACTTTACTCTCAGCTTCTTTACACACTCACATTCTTTCTCTATCCACCACACCACGGTGTCATTATACTTTCCTTTCCTGGTAGCCAACAAAGAGAAAAGAATATCTTGACTGTCAGCGAGAACAAAAAGAGAGCAATCATGTCACCACACACCACAACCATCAATACTACTACCAACCCAGGGCTATTGCTGATGATAATGACGAGAATAGTGATATGCTGGCTGGTAAGTATCCAAATACCCGTATATGCATTTCGTGTAAATTGATGTGACGGTGACCTTGTAAGTTCCCCAAAGCCAATACCACTACAACTACTGTTTTTGATATCCCCAATACTGCGCTGATGAATCGTTTGTGACCTGTATTCTACATTGTACTACTTGTACTATTATTATTAATATTAAATATAAAGAGAACATATATTTTATATAAACTATTTTGTACGTTTACAATGTATATAATATAGCTAAATATAAATATAATATAAATTGTAAGTGATAGCATTGGAAGGAAACTTATATTGATTATATAGCAATTTTACTATTCTACCCGTGGGTTCAGTGTGATGATAGCCTTCCTGATAGCTTTTGAGGAAGAAATGAGTATTGTGTACAGCGGTGATTGTGATTCCGGCGGCGTTTTGACTCTGACATGAGAACTCATGAAAAGGTGTACTTTTATAGTTCCAGTTATCATGTGATATGTATATGAAGGATATATATTAAATAGCTTGTTAGTCGGAAGAACCAAGAAATTATAGCTTTAATGCAATTTAGTTTACATTGATTACTACACGATTGAGTGGTTCAGTCCAGTGGAATTCTAGTCATTACTGCTGTGAATCTGTTCGGTATGTGTTATACAAACCAACATCCTCAACTGCTGCTCTGTCAAACAGGCAACGCAACAACGTGTGCTCTTTTTTGGTAAATTACAGCCTTTGTTGTTTTATGTGATGTAATATACATAAAGTGAACTGTTGAGCAGTATAAGCAGCAAACTAAACCACAACATACATTTATGCATATAAACAAGTACATGCAGACATGCTTTCATATTATCTATTGAAGTGACCCTCGTCATTGTCTACCCGACCGAACGTTGACAAAGAGAAAGTTATCAAATGTCAGTTACCGGATAGATATGTGGATTTACAAGCATATCATACAAAGCTCATACATACTTTTGTGCACAATATTCACATGCTCACACGCATTTATGGATATACTTGTAGAGTTTTTATCGCGTGCTATTTACAGTGAAATGTGTGCAAGCCTATGTGTGTCTGCAACTGTCTGTTTGTGTGCGTGTGGTTAAGTAAAAAATGATCGTGTGTAGAGTAGAAACGTACATAGGTAACGTCAATACATGACAAAGCTACCTTTCTCCACCGTTTTGGATTAATTTAGTGGTGATATCAGCAAACATACACAGATGCAAGTATTTACGCAGGTATATAGCTAGTAACCAAGTATAAAAAATATGTCTGTTGGTTTACAAATTAAAAAATAAATAAATGTAATGCCAAGTTGGGATTGCCAACATTGATTATTGCTTTAGTTACTTGGACGAAAGAAAGTTTATTTCAATTTGAATTTTCATATTATTTATCTTCATTATTATTGCACAAACCTGATTTTAGAATATGTTCAACCTAATAAGTTATCATTACAATGTAATGAGTAATGTTGCCACTTGCGACCTATACAAAATAGTTGTGTATGCGGTAATCGAAGCAGTGGCCACACATTCAACTTCACGTTGTCATCAAAGCTAACCAACAAAGTCATTTTTTTGTATTTGTGTACTCCTTGACTTTCTAACTAAAAGCAGCTCTCTCCGGAGCTCTTGAATGTCACCATAATAATCTGAACATATATAAATGACACAAAAAACTCCAAACTATATCTTTACTTTCTATCGGTTTGTATACATGTGTACACGGTAGAGAGAGAGAGAGGGTATATTTTTTATGTCGATGGACATTTCTTAGAAATATCCTTGGATTATCCAAAAAGGAGGACAGTTACAAGGGCGCAAAACACTACTGCTCAAATACTACACCATCTACATTACTGTGCAGTGGTTAGAGTTTTTTTTAACCAAAAAATGTCTAAAACAAGTTACTTTTTCGGTCGTCTTCACTAGAAACGATTTCTGTGTGGGTTAAGACGTCTTCCACTCAAAAAAACATAGAAGGACCTTTCACTCAGCCAAAAACCGTTATCTTTAAGGCTAGTAGCCTCAGGATGGCCACACATTGAAATTTAAAAATAGAAGATTATGACGTTGGTTTTTATTACTATCATTACAGTTGGAATACATGTAAGTGCACTAGGCATATAAGTTTGTTAACACAGTACTCCTACATACATATAAACATATGACATACATAACAAAATTATCATCAGCTTTCATCCACAATCTTCCTAATAATATAACAAAAAAGAACCGTTTTATTTATAAAAATACAAAAGGCTGTTTTAGTGGTATACAAAGATCTCAGACTGATGACGATGATAATGATGATTCATGTCTTCCCAAATTTTTATGTTGTTTGCCTCCAAAAAAATGACAAGACCAAAGAAACTTTTTTGTATTTTTTTTTCCTCAGAAGCAAAATTAAGAGAAACGGATGAACTGCCACTCACCCGGTCTTCGCACTTGTGTTGAGAAAAAATATGTATATATTCTTTCCTGGCAAACAACAACCCAAAAGAGAGAGAAAAAAAACAGTTGAAAGATGAAAGGACACTGCACTCCTAATAATAATAATAATAACTCTTAGTTTTTTGCTTAATAGACAGAATATTGTTCAATGTTCAGCCTTGTTACCTTTTTGACACTTGTCATTTTAGCTAATGAATATATTAATAAAATATTAATAGTGTAATTATAAATGTTTATGTATGTATATTAATTTTGGCATTCCATACCATAAGTTTAAAGGGTTAAAAAACGAGAACTTGTTAGCTTTACTAATTTTGTGCACATTTTTTGAATCAACGATGCAAAGAGACAATCACATTATTTGAGCTCTACACAAAAAAGAAAAGAATCTGCATATCTTCACGATATCGCAGACACTTTTCCATGAAATTAAATGGTTATGTGAAATTCGTTGAATAACTTTCCACTTTCATTATACATGTATTAAATTGTGATTATATAAACGTACAAGTAGAGTACAGTCGAATCATTCATTGTTATTATGTATATGCATTTTTATTACACAATATTAAAATAAAAACTGGACCGACCTACATAACTTTTACTTGTTTTTCTGTTTTGTTCGTTCATCAGTATTAGTTGTCAAAGTAACTTAAAGGAAAATTGAAGAGAGAAAGACGAAGATGAGTAGAAAGAATGATCGACGCATAACTTGGGTTCATACGAGTTCATTTAATCTGGCGTACCTCTTGTTGCGTTTTAGTTTGGACCACTTAAATTCCCAAGAATCCTTTTTTTACGCGTCGAATGTGCCACTGCTGATATTACTACTACATCGTATATTCCCTGATGCCATTTGGCCAAGAAAAAGTCCCAATTTTTTTCTGTTTTTGCTGTTAGCATCATCATCATCGTCATTTTCATGGCTTTGGATTACGGTTATATCTTCAGAGAGAAAATAGCATTTCATGCTTTCTATCTAGTATTCAATCCACTCTCTATCTACTTCTTTGTCAGCTTTATTTTTATTTTACGCTATCTCACCTACCATCTTTATTTGATTTATAAAGGATGTAAATAAAAAATATAAAAAGGTAAGTAGGTACGATTTCAAATTGTCAAAATCTGTTGGGTAAAAAACGCCGACTTGAGCTTTATATAGGTAAATACTGTACAAAGTTATGTACATTATATTCGGACGAAGATAAATGCTTAATGTGCTGCGCCATTAAATTATACTTCCCATGGTCGGTCTAGGATGAAGCGAAGTACTAAAAATACATGTATACTTTCGGGAGCCGATACAATGTCTCAAACCTTTCTTACCCCTGAGCAAATTGTCGAAAATGTTTGTCGAAACCAATATATCCAATTCCAATTCACGAAAAATGCTTGCAGAAAATCAACTTGTCGAAATAATTTTCGTTTGTCGAATTTAGTAGAATTTTATGTCATCATAAAATATGTTAAACTTGAGAGAAATGCATGGAGCATGATGCTAAATTCCAAGTGGACGCGGATACTATTCTCAAGACAATGTTGAAACGCAAATAATCCTTCAGGGTTAAATTTTTCATCTTGAAATTGGTACTAACAATTAGTCATCCTTAGTGGTAAACTGGTTTGAATTTTTTGGTATGATATTCACTGATAAAATTCTACCACTCATCGTTCTTTTCGACTACCTTTTTTCGTTAATTCAAATTCGACAAGTAGATTTCGACAACTATTTTTCGGTAATTTTCTCAAGGACATCAAGAAATTCTGATATATTATAGCGACACATTTCATCCTAAATATTTGAATGTACAAATCGATTCTGCAGCTAAATCCTAAATTTCTACGCAGTGCTTCGAAATTTTATATTGTGACTCAAAAATTATCTCGATTCCGCCAGAAAGCATACCAGCCTAGACTTGAGAGTTGTGGCTCATGGCCCATGTATAAGTGTACTTGGAAGAGATTCCTTAGATAAAATAATCATGAGGACATATAGAGTACTTCACCTGATAAATAGATACTTTAACGTTGCTTGTCTTCCTCTACTTCTTTTTAGGATTTTTCACTTTCTCTCTCGTTGCATTTGAAAAGGAAGTTTAAAAAATAAACCCGCTGTAAGAGCGATTATAACGCCGTAGCTGAAACAATGCGACTAATAACGAAAATTGCAAAGGTCATTGTAGTTGCTAATGAAAAGCGCTTTCGAATGATATGTTACATGCCATATGTTTGAAGTTGCAAAATTTTATCCCGATTTCTGACCCTCTGAGGTCACCTTGACCTAAAGTGACATATGATTCGTAATCAACTCAAAGAGAGCTTTCGATTGCGCTATTCAAATGTACACTGTGAACATGTTGAAAACTTTCGACCCTGCCCTTTGACCTTGGGGTTAGACCTAGGGGGCTGAAAATCAATAGGGTTCTTGCCCTTGACCATAGTGACCTACATGCCAAATATGAGCGAAATTGATTAACGCGTTCTTGAGTTATCGTGCCGACGGACGGACAGACGGACAAACACGATTAAGTCAATACTAGTTGAGCTTCGCTTTCAGCCACGTAATGAAAAGGAAATTGAAAAGTGCTCTCAAGTCAATCCCATGCGTAACAAGTGAGATTTTAGCTTTTCTTTATTATTCTGTGCATTAATTTTGATGTTAGTATTTTTTATATTTAAATTAAATAGAAAAGCTATGTATAGTTCTTCATTAGTGACCCTTTTGTTCAAGAATTTTTGCTCAGCATATAGAACTCTCTTAAAGTCTTCATTAGGAAGCATATTTCTCCCAACAAATATGAATTAATGAATAGCATTCGTACAATTTGTTGGTCTTGTTTAGGATGATTTTCTTTGAACTAGTTTTTAAAGCCTCATGATTAAACACATGAATGAAAATACATATATATACAATATTAGTAGCTTGTTGCGTCTTCGTCTGGTGAGTTACATTACAGTTTTTTTGTTCCCTGTATGGAATCCATGCACAAAAGAAACAAAAGTATGTGTTATATATGTGCCCATAGTATGACAAAATGTACTGGATGGTTGATGCTGATAGGAATTGGATCTCATTGTTATTTACATTCGTCACATGAGACAGGCACATGGAGTACCGTGTAATTTATTTAAATGAGGCTATTCACCAGTGTCAATTGACATGTGTGTGTCTAGAAACTCAGAGCCCCATTTTTTCAAATACAGAGAAAGCAACACTTCCTACCCTTTAATAAATAACGAGAATAACAGTGATTTTTCCCATTATGTATGGTATGTGCGCAAAACGTTTCTCATCCTTTCCAGGAGCTCGTCTATGATAATTTGAATACTTTTTACCTGCACACAAAAAATACTGAAAAATACCGTTGGAGTTTTAAAAATGCCATGTGATGGAAACTCTCGTCATCAAGTTGGAACCAAGGTTTTAATTCTACAAACAGAAATATTTCCACAGAGAACTGACCTTTCACTGTTAAAAAAGGACAGCTTGCTTAAGTTATGTGACATCAAAAAATGGCAAAAAAATATGCAAGCAAACAAGCAAATATGTAATGCAACATGTTCTTGTGAGGAACTCAAAGGAATTGGGATCTGACCCAAAAATGGAAAAATTGGCTGACGCGCAGTGAAAAATTCCTGGTCACCACTTATCATTATCATACACATTCTACATTTCTGCATATTTTTTACTTTTCCCCATGCAAATTATACATACAAAATATATAAGCTACTTTATTATTGAGAAAAATAAGTCGAATTCTTTGCTGGGAAGCTTATTTTCTCAAGTTTCTCAAGTGTGTACTCTCTCTTGATCCCTTTTTTGATCAACATGCATTACACATTACATTATATACTAACATTCGTCTCATTCTTATTTATTATTCTCATTCCCTGAGAAGTATTCCATCCGATCTAGCCAAGGTTTCACATGTATTTTCACATAAAATATACATATGTTAATAAATGTGTGTAGTAATAATAATATTATGATTCATGACTGTTCTTTCTTTTTGTTCTTTTTCTACACCTGACGCCGCCTCATTATGGGAATATGAACACACCTCTTTTTACATGGCTACTATGGAATTGAATTGCGAAGCAAAGCAACAAAGAAGAAATCTGAGTGACTTTTTTTACTTTGCCCAAGCCCACTAAAGTTTTATCTTGTTCTTTTCCCTTCATTCCTGCTGTCATGTCAGTTCAACCTTAAAATTGGAATGGTAAGTTAGAAGCATCCAGAGATGGAATTGGGGAATCCGGTGAATACAAAAAAAATAATTTTATGCAGTGAGTCATTTGGACACGTGATCTAGTAAAACTTTGTGGTTTGATCATATTTCCTTTGTTGCTGTGAAAGAAATACAGCCATTAAAATTCATATGGACAATGCATCGGCTGAGGTAATGCTTGAAATTGGAAACACATGGGCATTTTTAAACCATGTTCAAAATTTGCTCTAAGGTTATATGTAGTATATATTGAGTAGCAGGACTTCTGGCTATGCAACAGAGGATGGAGTAAATGTAAATATGAATATTTCAATACTATTACATTACATTACTGTTTGAGCATTACATTACATCATTGTTTTTCAATGGGCAAAGTTAAAGCCCAACGTATGCATTATTTCTTTGTTTTTTGTTACTTTTCCTACTTTTTTGTACTACGTACTGGGAGTTCTATAAAGGGATTTGGAAACTTTTTACGCGAAATTTAAGCAGTTTTTAGAATCGTGTTTACAAGTTGATTGGCGTATTTTGACAGACAAAACGAATCGGCTCTGGAAATCACTTTCACAAGATGAGTCAGGTTCCATTAGATGTTCTATGTAGTCCCAACTACCTCAATTATTCAATACTTTGTTTTTCAATAGAGTTGTTTTGCAGTTCTGTGATTTCCGGTTATATTACTCACTTTTACTTTTGTTTTTAACAGCAGAGTTCGAGCCATTTCGAATTTGAAAGGAATATATAGGAAATTTGTCGCAAATGTTTACCAACAATAAGAAACTACCTACGATGTTCGTTGAACTTGATGTGAACTTATGAGGAAGTTCGTTCATATGATTCTAGGGACAATGCGTAACATCAAAGCGTGTTAGCACTACTGTGTTTTTAGGCACATCTAAAGTAGCAATTGAGAATTAACGTTCGATATAATATATGAATACATTTATAATTAGATCGAATTAATAATTAGATGTTTAAAGAGTTTTTATCTAGAAACAGAATGCATCAATGTGATGATGGTGACGCGTGGAAGCTTGTACTCTCGTACACTAAAGTTTGTTTTTTATTTTGTCGACAAATTTGCAAGCTAGGCATTAGTACGGAGAAAAAAGGTGAGCGAGACATAATTATGAAACACAATTTACAATTGGATAGTTTCAAGTGAAAAGATTTAGAGACACGAGAAGATTTATCGTACTGTTGCGTATAGTGCATCGGTTAATTGCGACATTGAATGACAACGAAGTAATGTGCATACACAATATTCTAATTACGTTCAAGACTGAGCTATAAAACTTAAAAGGCTAACTTAACTACGTTTTCTGTGCAATGAATCATGATAATGGCTTTGATATTATCACAACTAATAATACGTAGAGTTTTGCGATGCATTTGTTGGATGTACGTAAACAAAAAATAACGTTAATTTTTGCATGCATTTTGAAAAGCTTTCCCTTTGAACGACAGAAAAATCCTTGGGAATATAATAATGCTTTAGCTCAATTGTAAATGGAACAAACACACTACTTAAAACAAAATTATAATTTACTCAAAAACATATTGTTGCAAAATATACAAATGATGAATCAGCGCAAAAACTATATTCTTTTTCTGAAGCGCCACTTTTGCAAATTAGTTTTGCTCCTGTAATTGTTCCTGAAGCAACTGGGATGCTACGAATATTTTTATAGCCGAAAGGATATGCTTTACTTTTGCTATAAGTGTCACGTGGGATGCTATTATTTTATACATATATACGAAAAACAACCAAAGACGTCATTTATACACCTCATTTTTTATTCGAGAATGTTCTTTTTCAAGAAACAAGATCGAAAGCAAGCACGTGATACATTTCTTGAATAGTTTATGCTTGTGCCCAGTGACGCTATAAATAGCTAATAAAAGCAATGAACTAAATTAGCCAATTAAAGTTTGTTGCTTCAGCCGTGCATTAAAACTTTTCAGAATCGTTAAGATAATTGTTTCAGTTGCAAGCGTAGTCAAATTGGACTTTTAATTTTTGATTTAAAAGTGTTACTACATTTTGAAGCCAATTACATTTTAAAAAGTTGTTACAAGAGTTTTCTCCAAAAAAAATCAAATATTATTCAGGTCTATTAAAATATCAGTTTAATTCAGTGACATGTACATAAGTTAGCTGACAACTATCCACCACAAAAGATTTGCCAAGCTAGAAAGTCGAACATTTCTGCACCGCGGAAAGAAAATGACTAGCTAGGAAATATCACAGGTAGTCCTAGATTAAATGAACCTTCATTTGAATAAATGGCACAAAAAAAGTCACAAACTTTTGGCTGTTCGTCAGCTTTCAATAATAAAGTGCATGAGACGACCACAATACTCCGAGGTAATCGCCATTACCACCAAATCACTATAGTCGTAGTCAGAAAGCACCTCTTATGCAAAGTTGTACGTTATGTAAAATCTAAATTACTTTCCAGTTTTCAAATTGGCACAATGATTTTCAGAAGAAGGACACGACACATTTATTTATTTTAGTCAGCAGAACAAGTGAGGACACTTGCTCAATTTCCTATACGACTATTACTCCACGTGTATTTTATTCCAGCTTCTTGGCGTACAATTCCAGTGTGCTGTTCACTTGCAACTTGATACTATTTTACCACTTAATCCCCACAATCTCCTCTATTATAGATATATATACATATATCTACAACGAATGCTAAGTTTTTCATATCGATACCTTTTATATACACATTCAACAAAGCAAGGCAAATAATATATAAAATACTCTGAAAGGTTTATGTCGGCAAGAATTCCTCTTTTGCGTAAGCTCCACAAGGAATAAAGCTTGCGAGAACATTACGAAATTTTAGCCCATGTCAGTCGTCACGGCAAACATGGTAGTTTTCTTCGCTGCAGTAAGTATTGATGATGAAAGTTGGAAAGGGTAAATGGAAAAGAGTAGCAGGAATGGAACAATGGAATAGTAATGGAAAGCAACAATCATAAATGCATATTGTAACTAAATGTATGTGACTCAAAATTAGATGGAAAATGCTCAGATGTATGTAAAAACAAATGAGAATCTTCATCTTTGATGCACAAATTCAAGCAGCTTAGAAGAGAGAAAGGGAAAAGGGATGAGGCGAAAGCTCAACTTGATTGCATGTATACATTGTAAAGTACTCAGAGAAGATTGTTTGCTGCATCGAAAGTACATACTCGTTATCTTTGTCCTTTTCAAATATCTGTCTTACCTGCACTCACACAACTCACTATTACTGACTTTATTTAGTTACTGTCCCACCTTCAACATTTTTTTTTCTCTCTATTGTTATTGTTGCAGTTGTTGTTCTTTTCCCGTCCAACACTTGATGTTGCCCCACATGAGACGACATAGAAACATGCTTTCTCTTCCCTTTCACAATTCACTTGAGGATGGATGAGTGCCGCATCACCGTCAACACTAGCATGTATGAGTGTATGTTTATTTGGCTACTCTGTTACTTGCTACCTGTTGTAAACTTTATTTATGAGCAAAAAGCTAACATAATAAATTACTTTATTCTATTCCACTTCTGTTGTTCACGTATTTCCATTATGCTTCTCTCACATCAGCCAGGCCAAGTAAGTGTACAAAATTTACTGTGCGTGTTATCTGCAGTAGTGTGTATTTAGTTGCCATTATTCTTCTCTCCGTCGCCTTCTATTCAAACAGCTCATCTTTACAAAGCCTGTTTCCTCCATCTACTATTATATGTACTTATACACACACACTCGAAACATAAAGTCATTTTAATACGGGTGTTATTATAGTTTAGCGCAAGGTAATGAACCGTAACAAATTGAGTACATCCCATCCATTTTTTCCTAGGCTTGTACTTCTGCTTCAGGCACGACTGACAATTGTAAAAAACAGAAGAAAGAAGTTTTATCTCAAGCTATCGAGCAAGAAACAATACCATCTATTGACTGGTAAATAGATATCTGCAAAATTATAGTAAAATAAAAAGAATTTTTCGGAGAAAACAAACGTCAGGTTAGATTGAAGGAATAGTGGAGCGTAAAAACACAAGATGCCTTTTTATATTATAAAATACTTTTGTTTGAAAGGTATTAATGTCATCTCATCTACAGACTAGCTTACTATCTGTTATTGCTGCTCTAGTGCTGTGTCATGTACCACAAAAAAGTGAATTGGATGAAAGTAACAATAATATAGAGAGCGTGCTACCATTCTAGTGTGTCCGTAGCAGTCAACCGAGCTTACATTTTTTTAAATGTCATTATTTAATAATAGTAGTACTTCCTCATGCTTCTATTCTTTCAAAGGATGTTAAGTCAAACCACAAAAAAAATATCACGACGCACCAATCCACCACTACCAATACAGTTATATTTACTTATTTTTCCTGAGGTGATGGTGTAGTAAAAAATTAAGAACATGTTGCTGTTGTGGTGGTGGTGGAGTGGTAGCGCGTGTCAAATTATTATTATCCTCATCAAGTAGACAAAAGGCTTTTACTGCTCTTGACTTGAGTACGCGAAGAGAGAGTGCAATGGATTGGTTTCTTCAGCTAAATCTCCTTGTGTTATTTGTGAGCACATGAGAAACGTCATAACTTTTAATGTAAACTTTCTATAGACTACTTTTAAGACGGCTTTCCTTTCCTCTTCCCTTTTTTGACTTTTTCCTCACAAAGTAATAATAAAAGGTAAAGGAATTTCATGTCATCCTGTTGACTGCTTGATGTGTCGCTAGAGATGGTGATGGCAGTGGTGCGTATGAACAAAAAAAGATGATCTCTCACTCACTTTCTCAAGTGTAGTTTGCTTTTCTACTCTCCTTTTTTATTTACCAGATGTGAATCTTGTATTGTTTTACATCACCAGTTTTTAATTCCATAACATTTATTTATTTTTAGCCATTTGTCACGAGATGGGAATCGGATGACACGCATTAAGCACAAGACGTTGAATTGTTCACTTTTGGTATACTTGTTGGCTTTTTGGTAGAGACTTTTCATGTTTCCTTCTTTCAAACTCAGTTGACGCACTGAATAATATCTTAGGCTATGTACATTATTAATCCAATAGTGACTGAAGCCAAAGTAGGTCACTTTAGGGATCAGAGTATCACAATTATTATATCAGCATACTTTACAAGAAATGTAATACAGTAACCCTAGAATGCAACAATACATCTGTTCATTCTTTGTTATTAGTATGGTAGTAAGTTGAACTTGGACGCTATTAGAAATCTATAGGACATTCCCTTTTTCAACAGGGAAATTGTCCCGTTACGCAAGCGGAAAGATGAAAGCAGCTATCAATTTAAGTAGCATGCAATCGAGTAATTCTGTAAATAGAGGCCACCATCATGTTTCCTATATTCGACTGTCTTTTTAAATGGCTTGTTTATATATTTACTATGATGATTTTTATATTATTTCCCATCAGGATCGTGGCTGGTGTTGACATTTTTACGCATTATTCCTTATGCGACATGCTACGAACAGTTGAGTGACTGTCATAGTAAACTTTTGTGACATGAAAATAAAAGGATTTCAATACATTCCAGTAGTAATGGATAATGATTTCTTCCATCTGACGATTTTGGATATTTTATTGGGACTATTTAACACACCAATGGTTTTTACAGGCCAGAGGAAAGCAATACACTAAATGTACATATACCGTATATTTCCTATTAATACTGCATCCCTCTAAATGTAACAGCCCCTTGAAATTTTTTTTCAAACCTTAGCGGTATCAATATAGCCTTCTGCAGTACTAAAAATTCTTGCCAAAGTTTTTATCGGCAGACTTAAATATATGGGAAGTGAACACGAACAAAAATGGCTTTCCGAATATTTATGTGATTACATCTGTTCTTTGCTAAAGCAAGTATTTCATAAGAAATTCAAACAATCATTTACACCAGATTTCTTTAAGTTATGGTTTTAACAATATTCATATAATAACATAAAAATGAAAATTGCATTTTTACCAGACCCAATATTTAGAGGAAATGCGGTGTATTCGATATCCTTTCCTGTATACATGCTATAGCCCAGAGCACAATGAAACCTATTGTTGTATAAATCTATTATTCGTACATCAACAGGATATTTTTATTTATGCTATCAAAATTTATATCAGGAGGTCGTCCATCGTAACCACTCAACTCTTTTGAGAGAGGGAATCATGCAGAAAAAAACTCATGATCAATTTTATTCATATCCATATTGACTCGCTACCTTCGATTCAGTACACAAGTATAACATCAACTATTCTTGATGATAATAGTTTTATAAAAAGTGAGCAATAATAAAAGGCTTTCTAAGCTCATCTTATGGTGGGGGAAGGCTATGCCATAACATTGTATATGGTGGTATATATAAGTAAAAGTGTGGAGGAGGAATAGGCACAGTGCAAATGTACGCACGCATATGAACCTGTATTCTTGATAAATGATAAAGCTTTAATACTAAACGAATGAGCATCGGCAACGTTTTTTTCTTCTTTTCTCAGATGCCCATGTCAGTTCTTCTTTGTATTATTCTTGGTGACCATATCACCAGAAAACAGCTAGCAGTCATCTTGAAAGAATTGTTGGTGACAACGAGAAGAAAAACAAGGGAAAAGGTTTCACTATTATTCTGTTGATAGTATAGTGTTGGAAAAATATAAGTATATTATTTATTTATTTTATCTTATCTTCTTCTTTGCTTTACTTAAAACAACAAGGGACATAGACCACGACGTGTCCTCTCAAAACCACCATCTTCAACGAAGCTAACGAAACAGCGAAAATGTACTGTAATAGCACGAGCCGAGATATTGAGTGAATATGGTGGAGAAAAATGGAAAGTTACAAGTTGATTTACAAGGTTATTGGTTTTCAAGATAAACTTGAGTCTCAAGTATGCATGTTGTAGGGGCTCTTCTGCCTACAAACTCACTTGCTGTCTCCTACGAGAGACGAGACGGGGGGTTATTTAATAAAATGGAAAGGATCATTGTGATTGTGTAAACGTGAACAAGACTGTAATGCAGCAAAAAAATTTCCTTTACGTTAACAATTTTACAGCCTTTAAATGACTCCTGTCGATTATCATTATCTTTTATTTTCGGAAGGCAAGAGCTTCTCCTCGAAAATCCAACCTACACAAAGGCAAGCAGTATTCTCATGTAAAAAAATCTAATTTGCATTTTTCCGCATGTGCTTTTCTTTAAATGGAAAGTATAGGTATTCCATGTATCTTGGTCTACACAAACCCATTCCCAGAGTACTCACATTTTTTTGGTCACAGAATCGCAAAACGTAACTTGATTATTACCCTCTGCTTGCATAAAGTTTACAACTTATGATATCGTCGAAAAAGATGGAGGAAGAAGACAATGAGTCAGTCAAGAAATAAGGAAGACATACACTCGCAAGACATGCACATATAGCTGAAATTTGGAGAAAGCAATGTTTGTGTTATTGACCTCTCACTCATTCACTTGCTTACTTTACTGACTTTGTACATTATGTATGTACACATCAGAAAAGCACTAGTAGTGCTAATAGTAATAATGGTAGTAGGATTCTTTAGCAAACATACACACTCCTTACTAGTTCTTTGTCTTACTTTTCTCGTTGCATGATTCAAAGAAGAAAAACCGCTATTTCTTCTGTTTCCTAGTAGGAGTCATGAGGTAGCATCACCATCAAGACCTTTAATGTATGTATGCACATCAGCATATCATCATCACTATCGTGCTGATGATCATGATCATGGAGAAACATAAAATAATATATTATGTGCTTTCCCTACGTCCATCCCTTCAGCATGCAGAAGAAGACACTTTCGCTTTGTTAGCTTTCTTCTTTTTCTTGTCTTTGTATAAGGGATAATATAATAAATACAAAATGTTAAAAGAACATTGTACACACGACATGGTAGCATTCAAACTCACATCTACACAACAAGCATATTATACAGCATTACTTACATTTTATATCTGCTTAAGTGTTTGTATCTGTATAGAATGTGCATTACTCCGCTATCGTTTTGCATGCGTTGCCTGCATGCATGCATACATTGGTTTTGTTACATACATCTGTAATAAATATTGGGGTATTATATAATTCACGATGAATTGTTCTCTCAACCACACAACCGAGCACTTGAAGTGGTCTTCCACCAATATGAATAGATGAAAACACTAGCCATCTTTAAGTTTGACTGGAGTATCTCTATCTCACCAGAAGATCGACTTTTCGTGTTTTCATCTATCTATATGTAATGACTAGGATGATCTTTATACAGAATTGAATGTTTGCAAAACTGAGTAAATATTATCACCACTACTGTACTGTAGTGTGTACAGTCAAAAGAGCTGGTAGAACACTAAGGATATTTATTTTGGCGAATGCATGCTCTTTTGTAAAGGCTAAATGTGCATATAAACAAAGTGTATGTTATTGTTATAGATGGTTATGATTTCGTGTGGGGGACTGAGGACTTTTGTACTCAGAAGAAAAAAATAGAGAAAAAACATGCAATAAAAATGCTGGAATGTACATGCAAACTAGCTGGAGAAAGAGAAAAGAAGAGGGAAAGTGAGACAAAAAGAGGAAGCTAGACTGCAGATTTTTTTATACGTACAACAATTTTACGCCCATCTACAAATTTGCTCAGACGGAAGCCAGGAAATAAGTTAGGAATGTTTGCACTGATTACGCTATATCATGCATTAGATAGACATGCATACAATTTGTGTGCAATTGTTGGGAGGAAAAATATGTACACGAAAAGAAAGAAACACATTCATGTATGGGTATAGAGTGTAAAAGCATGTAAGTAATAAGGAGGCTAATTAAAGGATGGCCATCATTATTCTCGTTGTCGTGTCGCAGCATCAGCTTTTGACTGTTTAAATACTTTGTGTTTTACAACGAGGTCATTTACATGTCGTATAAGAGGTATATGATAGGCAGTATCACGTATATGCATTTTTTTGCTTGTTCATTTTTGCGTCTTGTCATGATAGTTGGAATGATAATACTACATTTTATTTTGTTAAAAATGGAGGAGCAATATTACGTACATTAGTATTTTGCCTGCAGGATGAACCATTTTAAAAGAAAATGTGGGTTTAAAAACGCTACAACAGCCTGAGTAATTGTACGCTTTTGGTTGTGATGATGTTAACGGAGTGAGCGAGAAAGCGAGAGGATTTACAAGAGACAGCCTAACTGACTAGCATAATTCAAGTAATCCACACAAACTTGTATGTATGTTATATGTGTCTAAATGAAATGCACCACGGAGTGAGACCCACTGGTCTGCTTTGCTACTTCCTCAACTCCCTCCTGCCTTGTTCGGCTTAAATTGCAAAGTTTTTTTTGTGGTGAATGCATGGAACAGAGGGAAATGTATAACTATAACTTTCTCTTCCAGTTTTTACGTTACAAAATTCATTCAAAAGATTCATCCTCGAAGCAGTAGTGTTTCATTTGACAATAATGATGATGCTGACGATGAGCTGTTTGAGTGAGGATTTTATTATCCGTAAAAATGAAAATGTTCACAAAAATATTTTGTGAGATTTAAATGGAATCATTAACCCGTCATTCGGTCAACATGTAAAAATGCCTTACGTAGCAGGAAGCTGGTGATATGATTTGGTTCTGGTGAGATGTATTACCAGAAAAAACTCTACGTGGGAAAAATGTCTGAGACTTATTAATGTATTCGAAGTATTCATGGAACTTCTTTTTTTGGTTTTTTCAGGATCCTTGATGAATAGGTACAATATTTTTGTTAATTTTATTTACAGGTGAATGAACAGAATAGTAAATGTAGGGATTTTAAAAACTACATAACAAGCAAGTGCGTCACAAAGTTATTACATATATGTATGCATACCTAATTGCAGAAAAGTGAATACGTATAAAATATGTGAAATCAAAATTCGAAACTTTTTAAATGGATGTCGAAGCTACATCGATTACCCACAAAAGTTAAGGTGAACAGAGCATTCCAAAAAAGCACAACAGTAAGTAAAGTTGAACAAGAATATGATGAAAGTTACAAAGGCCTATAGCAGAAGTTTTTTAGCGAAGATGTTTTGAACGATAACATTTGTCGAAAGTAAACTTATTTAAAATAATTACTCATAGGGAAATTTTATAAACTAGATTTTTTCTAAACATTTTAAGTGATGCACATTTTTATTTTTTGCCTTACTTATTTTCTTACAAAATAATGTATATGTCATTCCAATTAAAGCAATTGGAATGTAATCCTGTGATTGAGATTTCTGTTCCGGTGATTTGTAATGTTTGATTTATTACAATTGCAATTGAATAGTACGCTGACTTTTGATTATCAGTCCATGACTTTATAGATGTTTTGGTTATTCTTTCAAAATTTTCCATGTTAGAAGAAAGACAGAATATTTTAAGATGTTAACGCTGATAATTTTCATTGTAGCCGGTCAACTAATACTAACAGTATTTATCCCGATGTAAAATTAAATGTTTATAGCATTTTGGTTTGAGACTATTTCTCATATTTTTAGAAAAGGTAAGTTTAGACTATTTCTGGTGTACAATTTTTACTTTTTTGTAGAATTCCTCGTAAAATAGTTCTAATTTAGATTTACATTACTTCGAAAACGTTTATGTCACTAGGTGGAATGTGATTTTATGTATTATGAAGACGTGAAAGACTGATTGTAAAATGAAGAAAACGACGACTATCAAAATACGTTGGACCTGCACTGCACAACTAGATTTGTAATTAAATTAGATCGAATAAAAAGAGAAAAGAAAGATGAGCATGAATCAGGCAAACACATTCACTATCAACATCAACAAAAAAGTAACGTCGTTGTCGTGGTACTGTATAGGTAAATACATATACGAACACTATCAATTATGCTTGGCCAGAACTCTTCCTTTGATCGTAAAACTCGCCTCTTTTTACTTTCATCAAAATCTCGACAAAATGTTTGGTGGAAAGTGTTTGGTTTCCTCTTTCCTCTCTCATCGTTTAACCTTGTAATATCATCTGTAAAACTACATATTTAAATATATACTTACATATATATATATAAAACTGTATTGATATAAGCAGTACATACTCGGCTGGAACATTTATCATATTTCTAAACAAGTTTAGGTTTTCATGTTGTTGACAAGATTTGTCTTGAAGGCTTGTTTGCTTTTTATATGTGTATGTATATATATTATAAATACAATGCATGAAAAGAAAACAATGCGATACTCAGGATCTAAAACTAATGGTATAATGCGAGATGTAAATAACTGCAATCCTTTTAGCTAATTAACAAGTTTTATTTTATGTGAAAACATTCACCTTTAATCAGCGGAACTTGAAAAAACAAAATTGGTGAATATCTACGTGAATAGCATGTGCAGCTCAAGTAGCTTGCAGAATGCGAGATAGAAAGGTTTCATACATATTTATTTTACCTTTTTATTATTTATTTATTTATACTATCATAATTTTTATTACAGAGCAATACACAATACTTGATTATAACAATACGTAACAAAATAATGATTATTAGAAAGAAGCAATTGAAATCATCATAGTGTGTTATTAGTTCGAAAATTTAAAAACATGTCTACCATTGAAAATGGTAAAAGGTTGAAGGTTTGTGCATTGCACTAGAAATGATAAATAGTAGAAATTGTGCAATTTTATGCAGAATCTTGATTTCATTCGTTGGATGTTTTGAACAGGAAGCCATATTTAGATTTATGCTCAGAATCGAGAAACAAGTAAACCCAAGTGTTGTTTTCATTGAATCAAGTAACTTTCAAACTGGTATGTTGGATATTTCCCATAAGAAAATCGTCGACCTCTCAGCAATTGCCTACAACTGGTATTTTTATAGCTGACTTCTTGTATATTTACCCCTACTTATCGTTAGCAATGATGTATGAAAAATTACGCCTTATTTAAACAAAAGATGCACTAAGTATGCAGTATATCACAAATTATCTCATATAATAAGCTGTAGTAAGGTTTCTAAATGTAAGTTTTGTAGTAACCTAATTTATAACGACTAGATATCTCACACTAAATCTTATACGCTATACAACTTTTGATAAAATTCAACTTTTTTAAGTATATGTTGACCATTATCAGTATCAGTAACCAATACAATGGTGTTTATCAAAATCAATTGGAATCGATATTTTGGGATAAAGATTATCAAAAGGTTGAACCGATTTGGAATGAATATAAATTTAAGTATGACATATTCATAGAATCTTTAAGAAACAATACTAAAAGAACGAAATATTTTATTTAATGTTGGTAATAATGTGTAATGTACGTATGATGACTATGGCTTGTTTGTAAGCCAATAATCCTAAGAATTCCAAAATAACCTTCGCCAGCTATAATTACGATACTTGAATATGGTGTGTATGAATAGTTAAGTACGTAAAATTATAGTGTAGTGTTATGGATTTAAAATCAAACTGTTATTGACTGAATTCATATAGCACTAACACATTGCATTAATCAAGTCAAGGTGGAATGCCCTCTAATTTTGGTAGGAATGTAGGAGATATCGACTGATGAAAATAAATTTCAAAGTTCTAGTAGCCATTCAGAAAATTTGAAAACGAACCAGTGGACCATTATTTGCAATCACATCTATGACACGCTCATCAAACATGATTTCTAGAAACATAAATCATGGTAACCATGAAAGCTTTTCCATAGAAAAGCCAAGACTAACATAGAACGTTATTCTGCTTCAATTATACTTATATCATACATGCATATAATTAGTGATATACAATCATGCACACATCTTCCTCTTCTCATCCTTCGAATTATACAAAGTTGCGAGGCATAGTTCGTTCAAAATGAGAGGGCAATAGCTGGATAATTCGATGAAAGTTCTTGCACTCGGTCTGATATTACACAAATGCTTGCCGTATGAAAAACAAGCTTGTAATTAGTTAGAACTTCATTCCTACTATTCAATTTAATTACACAGTAGTTCTGTATCCATATTTTATATTACAGAATTCACTACGGCACCGACATTTATCGATAGTTTTCATGTGACACAGCACAATTTTTACAAACTTCAGTATGTACTTATTAAATTCATTACTCATAAGTTTGACGTATTTTCAACTATTAAAAGAATTTTAGAATTTTCTAGCTGGCCAATCTCGCTAACTATTTATCATTTGACCGTGATTTCAAAGAATAGGAAAAATTCCAATCTCGAATCGAATGTACATATCATAGTGAAAATAATAAAACAGTAGATTACTATAAGCACCTTTTCAGGTTTTAAGTAGCATCTAATTTATTCTTGACTTATTTCAATCAACATCTTATGACAAAGTAGAGTCATTAATGTCATTGGTTTTTGAGACAGAGTAAATTTTGTGACATCTCTGCATCAAATGTGCAAGGCTCACATTTATATTTTGTCTTTAATAAGACACTTAAATTACAATCTTAAGTTATCCGTGTACCCAGAAGTAGAGTTACCGTCGCCATCATTGTCTACATGCAGAACAAGTCATATCACAAAATCAAAGCACCTCTGTCTCGTCTCGAGTCACGAAGTTTCTTGTCCTGCTTTTTTTCTCCAAAATAACACAAGCAAAATAATGATACAATCTACAAAGTTACTTGATGTAATAACTTTGTTAAAGGATATAGTCCATGAATACGATCATATTTATATTATACATTTTTATACATATAGTTTTGGCTTGTAGGTCTTTGACACTTCCTTCTTCTCCCTTGTGCTGCTCCTGCTATATGACAGGAAACAGATTTCGGAAGCTATTATATTGTATCCTATGTATCGCCATGAAAAAATATATGTGCCTGTTCATTCTTCACTCACAACGCACAACAGTCAAGTCAGTTGATACTTGTTGAAGCGGCAGGAGAGTAAACAAGGAACTACGTATTTTATGAATGCATTATGTGTGTGTGTCGTGTGTGTGTGTGTGACAAATTTACTTGCAGTTGTGATACTATCTTCCAAAAACATCAGGCTTTTATAGAGATGATGATGATAAATATTATGTCACTTATGATTTTTTTCTTCAACGAATGACAAATTCGTAACACATTTTTTTCTGCTCTGGAAAAATACAATCTGCTGTCGTTGTCACATGAGAATAAAAACATGTCACGTTTTTATGCTATAGACACTTGTTTTTCTTTCCTCTAAACGATTTACACTTTTTTTCTACGCCCACATGTATACCATTTAATTCGTATCTATAAGTTGATCTACTCAATTTTCTCAAT
This sequence comes from Entomobrya nivalis, assembly GCA_034695485.1. Classification (NCBI taxonomy): domain Eukaryota; kingdom Metazoa; phylum Arthropoda; class Collembola; order Entomobryomorpha; family Entomobryidae; genus Entomobrya; species Entomobrya nivalis. Next base: position 5,161 of record JAQFZH010000567.1, on the reverse strand, counting down.
TAAATTACTAAATAAGAAGGAATTTTTGAAAATTAGTATCCAGGCATAAAAAACAATCAAAATGTTAAAAGATGATTTATAAAGTTCATTATAAAATGAAATCATGTAACGTATTTTTTCTATTCAGCATTACCAATGGCAGATTTTGAATAGGTCGAAAACATGAATAAAATCTTTTTCACTATTCATTTAAAAACTTTTAGTAAGGATAGGTGAATCGGAGACTTTCTCTCCTGCTGCTGTGATCACAAAAGGGATAAAAAGCCAAAGATGCAAAACGCAGAGTGTTGGGAGTGGAGAGATGTAACAATAAGTAATCTACACCAACTTTTCACCTATACACTTTGCTTCGCTGTCACGTCAGTAATAAGTACTTTATGGATGAACATAATAATAACAGCTAACTAGGCCTTTAAGCCTAACATCTTTTTGCATGTGTAATTCTCTCTTTTCATTAAATCTTCTCATCATCCTCATACATCTCTCTCCCTTTCTCTCACAATCAGTGGAGTAGTGCAGCAAACTTCTAATCAAGAAGTTTCTTTGCCTTATAATTACATTGTTTGTTGTTATTACGACACTATTTTCTCGCAGAAAATTTCACCGCTATTCTGCTGCTGATGCTGGAAATCTGTTGAAAGGAAAAAGCAGTGGTTGTGCTCAGTTGGTTCATGGCATGAACATTATACATTGTAGTTAACTAGTCCCTATCATTTTCTATAAATACACCCCTCATCGTCTCGACTCGTGTGTGCTTTTCCCTTTGTAGCATGTAAAATGTGTGGACCATTGAAATAATCCTTTTTTACTGAAAATCTCTACGGCAAAAAACTGAAAAGCTTTGCTCTGATCCATCGTATGAATTGCAATACTAATGTTGATGATGATTATCATGAGGGGCAAAATGGAAATTCTATTAAAATTCTGCCTTGAAAAATAATAAATTACTAACCAATATCATCATCAGCTTTCTAATCACCATCTTCTTAGTTAGTTGAAGTCAACATTACAATATTGCTTGGGTAGATGATGACGATACAAGTTGTTCAACATAAAAATCACTTTTGTTAACTTTGATTGTGACGAGAAGGGACAATAGACGCTTAATGTAGAGTGTGCATGTTGTTCGCCGTAGCGAACTGTCTCCCTGCTTTCTTTTGTTGCTACTGCTGTATACAAGTCATTTTCATTTAATTGGAATCTTATTAGTAATTTTGTATCATCAGCATCATCCAACTCTCATATTTCATTTCATTCTATTATGTTTTCTACCTGTATAGCATGCTTACTAACATATTCACCCGAATTTCTGTTACCCAAACCAGAGATGATTACAGTATGAAGATCAGTATGACGATGGTAGTTATGATGATGCAAGCAAACCTAATCTACTACTATCAATCAAATTTATCTCAGAGGATAATATTTGATTTAAAGTTTAAAAATAAATACTTGCTTGTGATGAATAAAAAACCTAGGGACTAACGGATTTCGATTTTCCTGTAGTAAATTTTGAATAGATAATATCAATAATTGGTCGCACGACAGTTAGTCAAAACGACGTTTTAACAAATGTAGTTTGATCGAACAATTGTCAAATAAGAAAATCAGACTTCGAATATTTCTCGAACAAATTCGAAATTTGGAGATAAAAAACCGTTGCGGCGTAGCCAAAAAGTGGATATTTGACAAATTGCTGTGCTATGTAAACAAAATGCAACGGGAAAACTATCATTTTAACGAAATGTCGCACAATCCAATAATATCCCTATCTTTTTCCTGTACTTTTACTGTGGTTAATTTAATAGCTTCAATCTCCAAGAATAATAAGAAAGAATACATAATATATGTGTTTTATGTCAAATCAAATTGTGGAACACTATGAATAGGAATAGACTATTTCCACACAAAAAAATCCAATCCAATTTTCATATTCAGATCATCAAAATCATACTGATCGTCTTTTCTGCTTGCCGCTAGTTGACTGTGTTCTAAAGAAATTATCGGTGACAAGAACGCCTGCTATACGAAAATGCATTGTACCAACATACTAAAAATTTATGACAAGAAAAAAAGTTTTTGTTTCAATGTGAAATGACAGGAGAAAATTGAAATAGATTGAAGATGAATCCAAAGAATATTTCATACATATATACATAAGAATTTGTGCGTTGTTCATGTGTTAAGGAATATTTGTATGGAAAGTAAAACCAAATAAACTATGGGCATTACTCATGTGTGTAAGAGTGACTTTTCTCCCGCTTCTCTGTAGTTTTATGATGTATGAAATTCTGGAACACTTGAATTTTTAACTGGTGTTTTTCTCTGTGTGCTGCTGTCTCATACTGTCAGTTTTACACTGCCATGCTGTTTTGTTGAGAAATCCAATAATATTATGTAATGTAACGAGCATACACTTACTTTTTTGTTAGAAGTGACAGTTGATGGGCTTTCTCTCTTTAAATTATTCTTATATATGCATTATATCATTATAAAAAGCGCACTACAATTTTTATAACCACCATCAGCATAGCTAAAGAGCAATAATAGGACATAAAATGGTAACATTTGAAAGATTTGTGGGACAAACATTGCTTCTTGAAGTAAACAAACTACGTTTAAAATGAAAATGAGGCTTTGTAATTCACCCTAAAATGTGGGAAATTGCAACTTATGTATACTTACTATACTACATTTTATGCATAAAACTAGCATGAACATGTACAATCTGTTAATTTCCTGATTTGATGTGCTTTTTATCGTACGTGAGAATTCTTACAAACTGCCCGGTGACGCAGATTTTCAAAAATCCCGAGTGGCCATGTTGAGCCCCTTTGAAAATTTTCAGAATAGTTAAAAAAAATCCCGACTGGACCACAAAATCCCGTGTGAACCTCAAAAAACCCGAGTTTGACCCCATAATCCCGGTGACGCAAACAAATATCCCGGGTGACGTAATGCATCAAAATCAAGACTGATATAAAATATCCGGAGTGAACCTCGAAAATCCCGAGTTGCCATTCTGGTCAACATTTTTTTTAAATAATCCCGAGTGGCCAAAAAATCCCGAGTGAACTTAAAAAATCCCGAGCGGGCATTACGTCTTGAAACGGAATCAAAAAATCCCGAGTAAGCCCTCGAAAACCCGGTGACGGCGTCACTGCGTCACGTAAGAATTCTCACGTACGCTTTTTATTATTATTTTCACAATTCTTCTCTCCTCGAGAAAAAACTAACTTACACTGACACATGGCTAAATTGACTACATTTAGCACTGTATCAAGAACATTTTCTTGTATTAAAAAAAGAATAAAAAATTTAAATGCTTACGAGCTACGGTTTTTTCGATATTATATTGTGTGACCTAACATCGTCCAGCTTTCGGAATATATGTCTTATGAAGTATATTTGACGCTCGTAAAAAATTAAATGTGTAAATTCAATTATGAAATGTGAATAGCGCAGTGGAGAAGTATTATTAATATTTTTATTTATAAAAGTTGTATAAATGAGATATTGATAAACCCTGACTTTCTGTATGCTCAATACTTATTTAAATTTTGACCTTTTCTAAATTTAAACATTTTGTTTCTTTTTTGCGTGGGTAGATATATGATATAAGTTGGCTTGACATTTTTTAAAAATAATTTCTTAAGGTTGTCAGTACATTTGTGAAAATGAAAACATAGGCTACTGCCCAAATGTGACATAGTGACATAACTAAACAAATCTTTTACTAAACTTTTTTTTGTCGTTCGTCTCCGACGCCCTCTTAATTAGGCAAATGCACTGTTTGCCGTGAGTTTTCAAACGGGACTTGCGAAGCTTTTCGCTTTCCCTTTGAGAAATCCTTAGAAAATGATAATCCTCAAAGCCACAGCTGAGCAACGAACAAGATTGAAAGATGCTAAATTGCATTGTTGCTACCAACTAGCAACCCAATATTCCTTCGATGTTGCTTGACCAAGCAAAAAGACCATAATGTTCTATAAATAAGGATACAAATTAGATTGATGCAGCACAAGGCACAAGATGAGTGAGTACCTCGATATTTACATCAAGTGTTCCTTCATTTGCCAAGGCTTGCTCATCGACTTGATACAATGATGAAAAAGGAGATGATAAAGGATTTTATGATGGATTATGGTGGATATGAGCCTAATAATACCACTCCCACACTCAATTTAATAATACAAGGCTACGGCCTTTTCTTTTTTTTGAGCTTTTAGAGTATGTATAAAACCTGCGACATGTTCCACACAAAAGTACAAATAAAAACAGTATACAAAAACAAGAAATATACCAATTTAGGTTGAAAATGCATTGTTGTTTTGGTACAAAACGATAATAAGCTATACAATATGTTTTCTATTGCACTTTTCTCCTTTTTATTAACTTGTAAAGATTCATTATAATACAAGATTAAAACGCTAATTTTTTTAAACTCTTTTTTGAGTCTTTCATATCGCATTGTTGAACAGATGAATCCAAAAAAAGGAAGATTCTTCCACTTAAATTCCTGTTCCGGTGTTATAAAATTTTGAGGATGCCGTGCATATGTAATTTCTTACGGTATATGCATCGGCGAATTTAATATTTTTCCTGTTGTGCTTTCTTACAGGCTTGCATCTATTATGTGTTCCACAGTTCAGGGACAAACCGGAATTTTTATATTACGTGTAATTTTAATTTTTCATTTAATCGAAAATAGAATTCCAAGCAATAACTAGAATCTGCTACTCTGCTACTTTGATTCCCATTGCAATATTACTACACTACACATGTCCATGTATTATTATTTAACATCCACTGTGAACTCATTACGAGCAGACAACCATATTATGTTCGTTTGGACTACTGCTATATACTGTCCTACTTGTTCAAACAGCTATGCTTCCTTTTTCCTCTGAATAATTTAAACACAGTTCAGTTTCCTTCCATCAACTAAACATATACAATTTTTCTTTTCTTATGAATAACTATGGGAAAGCAAATAGTTTCTTTTCTCTGTTCCCAACCTACTGACTGATGCTGAGCGTTTTTCAAGCTGACTTGAGTCCAACTTGTTTGCCTGCTTACTTCATATTAGGCCCAGTCATTTGACGTGCTTAAAATCAAAACAGTGCTTATAATCATGTTTGATTTTAAGAATCCTGCGCGC
>JAQFZH010000566.1:0-30417 GCA_034695485.1 Entomobrya nivalis | reverse complement strand
GTAGAAAACTTTGGCTGGAGTCAGCTAATCAGGTGAGTGTCGAGGAACAGGCAGCATGTTGGTATGTCACTTACTTAATGTAGATTATAAATTATAGCATATAAATCCTTGAGATTTTTAACGAACTAAAAGAAAATCAATGACGCGTTGCAAGCAAAATAATTGAAATACTTGGGGTGTAGTTTTTTCTATGAAGTTAAACAACCAAAACCTGAATTTTTCTACCATACACGATCGTAGAAAACTTTGTAAATTCCTGCCTTGCCGAGAACAATGAGTGAAATTCCACGAACTATTCAGGCTCAATATAATTCAGACTAACGAGTATATCGTAAGAATATAAGTATAAAAGCGAGTGTAAACATTTATACTAGCGTCAATATCACAGATTGTGCCAGAAAAACAGTTCAATATAAATCAATAAACAGTATTTTAGTGAGGATTTATAGCTATTAGAAAAATGTCACTTTACCCAATGCAAAAAGTTTAACCTAAAAAAGATTACGACACAAATAGTAATCTCTGATAAAAATAATTTGCGCTACATTCTCCCATCTGAATTTTCTAATTAACGACAAATGTTAGATTTAAGCTATTAGTTAATAGATTAAAATGCTCTAATTAAGCTTGTATATTTAGTTTTCTTTCATTGCTTACTTTAGAAATAACCTAACATGTTAGCATTAATATTTATGCATAATTTTCTGTCAGTAAATTTGTAATGCTTTTATGCACGAATTTTACGTTTTATTCCTAAGGAACTCAACTTACAACTATTCACAATAAGTTTAAAGCCAAGATATATAAGTGCACAAATTGAAACCTTTTTTTTACAGATTAATGTGAACGACATAAAAATATGTCGCATTTTCTCAAAAATAAAAATTATAACGGTAATACCAAGCAATGCAACAAACAGGTAAAATATTACAATAATATTATGTTTGCTTGAGATCCTTTTTGGTTTTCGTTCTTCAAATACTTGCTTTTCACGCTCCACGTTTTCATTCCACAGCATTTTTCGAAACCTCAAATGTTTCCAATATTCAAGCAACCCAGAACTGAAAAACGTTTCAAGTCGTCTTGTAAACCTTTTCGGATTTAAGGGCAAGTTTTTTGGAATCATAACCTTGTAAAGCTTTTCATACCCTGATTTTCCCACATGCAAATATTTTGAGTTTGAGTTATTTGCTATTCTTAATGTTGAATACATGTTCAGAACAGCCCCTCTATTATCAATATAAGCAATTTTATTGCATCCATACTTAGTTAGGTCCGAAAAGTGTCTTGTAAAATCTAACGTGAGTTCATTAAACTCATTTTCTGTATCCGGAATTCGCAAAAGTTTTACAAACTTGGCGACTCGTTTAGCATAAATGTTAGCAGATTTGGTGTTTGAACCAAGTTGGCAAATATTGTTAAGCCAATACATTTGTAGTTGGGTTGGTCCAGCTATATAATCAATTACAATGTGGTTCGGGTCAGAGTCCATTCTTTCGAGTTCCCACAATCTAGTTTTCTTATTCTTAAAGCCAAGATCGTCAGTAGGTTCTCCGTACAATAATGTTTCCATATCTGAAAATGACTTTTTTATTCCAGGTGTGTACAAGGTGAACCCTTCTTCCTGAAGTTCCTCCAACGTTTCAAATGGTCTAGATTCTATTGGTTTAATCAGCTTTTTGATGTTTTCACCTTGGTAACCGTAACTAATTACTACACCTGCTAGAAGCCATGCACCGCCAATAAATCTGCACTTGTTTGCGATGCAAGAGTTTTGGCAGATTATCACAGAAAATACAAATGTGCATATATTCCACATGTTGCGCTGCACTAAAATCCCTTGCAAAACAATTCCGCTTATTGTTCCCGAAATAAGTAAACCCAGCCAAACATGCCAATGAAAAGCTGAAACATATCCAGAAAGCGATAATGATCCTTCCTTCTTTTGCTTAGTGCATGACAGGAAGTAAATGCCTTCTTCGGTCTCCCAAAATGTTGTTTGCGTCCAGACTGACATGGCTGAAATTTTCATGACGGGCAAGAATTCTAGAAAATTTGTTACGGATGTTCGTAGTAGAATAGTTGAGTTGGGTAGTAAATGCTGAATCAGTACTATATCCTCTGCATTTTTGTCGAAAGTGAATGTTTTAAGCATTCCTGTTTCTTTATTTGCCGGAAATATGGAGTCAATTATAACAGACATATATTGATCTGAATCTTGGTGTTTTAGACAGCTCTGCATGTTATCCAAGATCTTGCACTCATGCCAATGAAGCCTTAAATTGTGTTCAAGTAGATGTAAAACACAAGTATTTGTGTGATCCATCATGCTCATCTTGTCATCAAAGAGTGCACACTGCTGGTCAGCTAGTTGAATGAAAGGCCGAATAGACTTAGTCGGAGAAAGCCCAACGTTATGCATCGTGGTTACCTCAAAAAGATTCATTTGTGTAGAAAACGTTATTCCTATCACCAACTTTGTTGGAAAAGTGGATAACTCAATAGAGCGAAATTTTGGAATCAATTTGTAATCAAAAGCAAAGAAAATTTCCTGCCAATTTGAACCTTTTCGAGCTGAAGAAGCAAGAAAATAACTGTGTTGACGGATATGTATTAGAGTCCAGTTTTCTTTAGTTACTGCAGTGATGTCTGGAACATACATGTAATATGAGCTTGATTTCCTGTAGGATGATATCCTGTAGTCGAAAACAGGATCGACATATGTTTCTGGTACGATATCTAGAAACATTTCATCTTCACTAACAATTACTTGTCTGCGTGTCGGTCTGTTATGCTGACCTCCTAAAGTCCATGATTTGCATGGTGTAGGATCAACATATATTTGGGTGACACATGTAAGCCTATGAGATGGAGGAACCCGGAATAGAAAATTTCCAGATGGTGATCCATATAAAGTAGTTTCATCACCATTGCATGCCATGCTACCTTTTGCTTTCCTGTTATATGTGTACAGGGATAATATGATGGGAAACGAAAGGGGTTTCAGTTCATAAAATCCATCGTATCGGTCAGCTGTAGCAGTAAAATTTACTGCTATTGATGTAAGCATTACGTGAACAATACAATTACTGAAAACACTTAGTTGGGGACTTAAGTTTAGTGTGGTAGTTGAAAGAGACGATAAGTTAAAATTAGACATTTTTAAACTTAAATTTGTCTTTTAAATATTTCGTGTCTTTGGTTAACCATACAGGTTAGCAACTGAGCTGGAAATTTCTCCTAGGTCTGTCTCTTACGTCAATATACAACTGCAATGTAATGTGGTGGTGTTTGTTCAGTGCTTTCCGAGTTCAGTTCAGTTCATACAAAGTCTGTAACTAAGACCGCGTTTGTATTATGTCCGTAAACATTTTTGGTATAAAGAATATCAGACACATTATTTTAATTTATTTATTATTTCCTTTCTTGTGTCATATAACACAAGCTTTTTCGAAAATTAGATTACTTGTTGTTTCGCAACAAAAAAAAGTAAGACTAGCGATACATCCATGATGGGACTACATACTTTTGCTGCCAAGTAAACAATTTATGCAACTCATGTTGCTACCCAGCTCACGTGCAAATATTGATTTTTTTTAAAGAATTTAAAAAATAATGTCCGTCTTGGTTCAACATTTATGCCCACATGGTGGTAAATTTTAAACTTTACTTATAAGGTATGTTTACCAAATACTGTGGGTTAGTCTAAGTTTTCTCCTATTTTGGGATAAATCAAACTTTCACAAGCAACACAATTTTTGAAGATGTATTCCTCTCTAAGAAATATGGTAACGTGTTACCATAATTCGATATTTCAGCAAAACCTTAGAAAAATGAAATATTTACATGAAAACATTGGTTATTACAATGGAAAAATGACCCAAACATGTTTGTCATAACTGTCGCCAATTGGTTCTTATATCACGTTTTTAAAAAGCTTAAAATCTGTCTCACAAACTTTCAGAGACAAACTTCTTGAATATATTTACATACTGAACTACAAGAGGAACTATTTATTAAATTAATGGCTGTTCATCACGGATTCAGGTAAAACGTCAAATTGATGCTTATCGTTCGTCAAAGTGAAAAATATGAATGTAGACTTGTAATAAAGTTTCTTTACTTGCGTCGTCTCCATGCACCTATATATTATTTATATATTAGGATTGAATTAAAAAGTATTATAAATGTATACCGATTTGTTAACATTGGGGTTTAAGAACACCGTACAATTTTTTTTTCTACGAGTGGAATATAACGAAGATACGTTCATTTATGGCTAAGCATTTTTGATATTTATAATCTCAGAAAAAGCTTTTAAAGGATCATCTGACAAATTAATAAGTTATGGTAGAAGTTAAGATTTTAGACTTTTTTCGCTGTCACTTCTCGTAAATATTTAGCCAGATCATTTTAATGCTTTATTGGATCATCAATTCGCATAGTGTAGATTTTTATTTACATATTCACATGGAATTCCAGCATGGTAAAAAAAATGAAATGTGGACATATATTCACAAAAATCTGCATAAAAAGTCCATACTTGGTATTCATACATTACATTGCCATTGGTACTAGTGTACCATATTTATATCAACCCATGAAGTATCATAAACTTCTTATTCTCATAGTGAAACGTTATAGAAATCTGAAATTTGGCAAAACTTCAACAAGCCATGGTCACGGACTATTTGTAAGACTAATCAGATCTCAACAAATTCTAGACATGAAAGTGAAAGCGAGAAAGTGCATGCGTGCACACACATGTACGTAAATACGGTACGAAAGACAAAATAATACACTTTGAGAATAAAAGAAGCGTGCTTGACTTGTAGTCCTTAGTAGTCGTTGTTTCGTGTTTGAAAGGAGCACATCAAGAATTTAGCTACTGCACAAACATCCCAATATAAACTAAGCCTTAAAATGGAAACCGTTTTTGCTGCTGACGTTTCCACTACTGCAATGGCCCCGCCAACTAGAAATGTTGAACAATCTTTAAATCCTCCGGCAGTGGCTCATCCATTGTCCCGTAACAATGGTTGCTTTAAAGCATGCCAACTTTTATGTATACTTATAATTCTGCTAGTGATAGTTGGTTACCTAGGTTTCACCATCTTCATGATAAAAATCTGGTACCATAACCGGACATAGTATTTACAGCAACGTTACATAGAAACCTTAGCTCACTATTTTACATGTAGTTGAATAAGGCTATTGTATACTACTTACTATTGTAAGTTGGAGCAAACTGTTAACTACTGGACACATTGTAGCTTTCTCAGAAAAAAATGTTATGTTTGAAAACATTTGAAATTAAAACACAGTTTTCTGGTTGAGTGTTCGTAAACTAATGATTGGTGAAGTGGAAAACGTTCACAGACTGGGGATATCTGAGAGTTTGAAAAATTCGATAATGTTTGCAACACGTTTATTCATTTAACATAACTGGCCAATATTGTAAGTGTTTTCTTGAAACTAATCCTTTTATTACTAGAGGAGATTTAGTATAATTATAACATAAAGACTGACTGACTTATGTTATGTTAAACTAGTCCAGTTTTGCAATTAAGAAAGTGCTGGTTTCTTAAATATAAAAACTCTGTGTATAGGGATGTATCTATAAATGGAGAAGTGGACATTACCCGTTACATCTTGAATCTTTAAATCGGGTTCAAGGATGAATCTTCTGTAAATCTAAATATAAGTTATATAATTATGGTGACATTTTTTAAACCACTTTTAAAGACAAAAATACAGCATTGAATGCTCGTGTCATTAACAACAATAGCTTAACTTTTTAGGATAATTATTTATTTTTTATCTTCTCTGTCGTTTTGGTCCGAACTACAGTAAATATTGAGGAACTTTTAATTTAAATTGTGTACCATATTTGTAACATGATTGTATTCACTTGTCATACTGTCACGTATTTGAAATGATAGTTTCCCTGTACCAATAACCTTGCTTGGATTGAGATTTATGGACTAACACAATACAAAGTTAAATGTAATCCTTAGTTGGGCAACTAGCTGTATATTCCTTATTTCACGAGATGAATTTTTTTTTCAAGCAAGCTTCAATTTTAAAATATCAAGACAAACATTTCTCTCTATGCACTTGTTCTTACTCTAACTTTTTGTTAAGTTCAATCATAGGATTGTATTTACATACAATAGGACGGAAAAATAAATTTATTAAAGAATAATTTAAAGTGCTCACTCAAAGATTACGGAATTAGGGGCAAGAATGAAAATGTTCAAAGTCGGTCCGAAACAGATACCTAAATACTTCCGTCGTATTAACAAATTTTTTAGTACGTATCATACTTTTTCTCATGTTACAAGTTGGAGTATGTAATCCTTCCAGCTTTGAGCGTGAGCTATGAAAACTTCTTAAAATTGTGTTCCTTCTTAAAATATAATATTACAAAAACTTTACAAAAGCTATGAGTGACAGAAAACTTCAATTAGTTAACAACCTTAAAAGCTTTTCGGAAGAATTTTAGACATTAAAAAATGAGTTAAGCTACTTTAAGGAGAACAATAGAAAATGAAAATTAGTGTATATGAAATTCGTATCTAAATCCTACTTTCACTGTTTCGAAGAAATTTTGTTCATTTTTTTGAGCAAAAAGAACAAGATTTGCTTGAATAGTAAAGCTGGTTTTTGTATAAATTTAATTAATTATTAAAATATACATGGGCTTTTCCAGCTATATCTTCAATCTATTTATGGACTTAAAAGATGCAATGAAAGAATTGGTATTAGCTGTTAAAAATAAAGAACATAACTTTATCCCGTAAAAAATTAAGCCATTCAGCCTAATAAACAAAGTGGTAGTTTAAAAAAAATGTAAATTCCAGGCCATCCAAGGAAGCCATTTAAACTTTTTTGATGTATATTTGCAGTCTTTTTCATACAGGAAACGATGAATCATAACGAAGCGTAACATTTCACAAATTCTCCTGACTGGTAAGTGTTGGGTACCTTTTTGTAGAAATAAATAAATATATATTCACATAAAATACCTCAATAAGCCCTTTAACACTTATAGGTTTCTCAAGAAGGGCCAGCGATTTCATGAATAAAAATAGTTATACAAATGACAAAATAAAGAAGTAGTTCAGGTAAGTACTTAGATTTATAACTGACAATTTACACGTTACCATAGTAACATGGGATTCACATCGACTTTGCAACAAATAAAGCTAAGCAACTTTAGTTCATGTGCATGAATTTACCTTATGGATATTTTGAGTAATTTTTAGCAAGATTCCACCTTCTTTGTCAACCATTGACACTTTCATAACAATTTGGTAAGTAAAATCTCAAGATTTAAGTAGATATGTAGACAATCCATAATCGTTGACTATTACGTACATATGTACCTTGAGTTTTTGCTTATTGTTTCATTTTAGTGGGCGTAATACATATAAACACAATCCCAATACAATTAACTTATTAAGTTAACAAAATTAGGGAAATGTATGTACGATGCGCAAGTTTTCTACGGGGTTTCTCGTAAAAGGTTGATTTTAGGTGAATTTACAGCTTGTTTAAGAGATGTAAACAAGTGAAAGCATGATCTGCACTTAAAATGACATATCTGTGACATTGCGAAGATTTCAGATGCTCCCCATAAAACGATTAAAGTTTGCTTTTAATTCAATTGAAAGTCAGACAGCTTAGTAAGCAGTGCTTGGGTTTAACCCTCTTTGAGTCAGAATAGAGCCGGAACCAAAAAAAAAGTTGGGTGCTCAAATATTTCCGAAAATATTTAGAAATGGAGAAAGTCTTGTTCGAGGAAAGCCCGATCTGATTAGAGCTTCTTGTATTAGCCAGTTTACTATTTTGGTTTAAAGTCGTTTTCAGCCTTTCATGAATTTGTATTTAAATAACATGAATTTCATGACGTATAAGAAGAAAAGTATATTTGAGTCATTCATTACTTGATTTACCAGTAAACCGTTCATTAAAATTCATTTGTGCAAGATTGGTTTGTATTACAATTTTTGCATTGATTTGATTGTCACGTACATATAAATACGTATATATTTGTGTTGAGGTACATACGTATTCCGAAATATACATCAAATGTCGCTTTTTTAAACGATAAAAACGATGTAGTTATTTTAAATTGGCTAAATAATTTTATAAACAATAATTTCTCTTAAGCCAATCCAAATCCAAATCAATTGAAAGTACAAAACCATAGAAAATCTACAAAATCTATTGCATAATCATGTTTAACAAGTTAGCGAGTAAAATATACAAAAAATGTATGAAGGGATGATGATACAATAGCATACCAAAATTGCTATATGTGTAGCTACTTCGTGACAAATACCACACCTACAAACGATATAGAACAATTTATAGGACAGCCTACTTACCATACATAGAGTAGAACATGGAAATGATGATAAAACTAAAGCATCTTAGTAATAGTAAAGAAATGAGTGTCTAGGGGCATCAATTTCAGAAATACGAGCTTAGCGAGTACGTCGCTTTTGTAATAAACACTTATATTATCACTAATTTCCGGTTGGGAGATAAATTTTCATAGAACCATCATGAATGTTCACAAGGCTAAAAGAAGTGTAGTTGAAGCTTCGACAATAGAACAAACTATTTAAACAGCAAGGGAGAAAGTGCTCTGGTCAATAATATATATTTTTCCTTTTTCTACCTACAGCGCTTATGTATTACATCGTTTGTACTGTATTTATGTATATATGCTTGGTTTAGAGTAAAAACACATGAACTTGTTATATGTTAAACTATACTGAAGGCATTACTATTTACAGGTTTTACTAAAAATGAAACAACTTTGAGGAAACTTTGTATCACCTTGACCGGTGCAGATCAAGCCCTGGTCACTTAAGACATCGCTGAGAAAATGTCTGAAGAGCCATATTGGTGGAAGCGGGCTTCAGTCACTTCAAATCGGATAACAAGTGAATTTCATCTCAAATGATTGACTTTCGAAGAACCTGAAACTGACAAGAGCTTATTTTTGAACTAGTTTTTCTACACAAAGTGAGAAAAATATAGTTAAATAAATAAATGCAATATAATCTGTTCAAAAAGTTATTTTAAAATTTATCAGTAGCAAATTACTTTACAAGACTGAAAAAAAGTTAATATTCCTTCTTAAAATTTCATTCGTTTCATTTCTCATGTCAAAAATACACAAACAACTCTGTTCAGGATTTATTTTACTCATTTGATGCAGAAAAAGAGTCGAGTCTGATATCCAATTTTTCGGCCATCAATGCAGAAATAAGTATTTATGTCTACAAGTCCTTTATATGTATGTAATAGGTGAAATGTTGAGCTGATTTATTCGATAAGGTCAAGCGTTTAAAAAAATATTTCCCTAACTATCAAATTTTTACTGTATATCACACTGGATTAAAACATGTCCTCCTTAAATTTGGCATTAAAACCCTTAAAAATAATATAAGAGAAAACAAAATAAGATGAAAATTTTAACCTTTAATATTTTTTTTTACAATTTGTTGGAACCATGATCGTTTTACTGAAACATACTTTTTTCTAGATAAAATTTTCAGTAAAACTATTTTTGAAGAAATGCTTTCATATTTTTGTCTAACAATCTCGGGAAATCTTTAACTATTTTTTTTAAATAACATTGATTTATAATATATACCTAATATTTTTATGCATTTGGTGAATCATATTAGGGCTAAAATCCTATTATGTCTAGTTGTTTAATATGTTTAATTTAAGTAAACCGGACACGGTTGTGGACCCGAACCCTTAATTTTGTAAAATGTAATTATTTATAATTTTTTATGAATTATAAAACGGTTAACTGTTTACAATGTTCTCAATCGACAAAGTAGATTGTGTGCTAGTAGTCAAGTAATTAGAGGTTCAAAACAATTAAAGTGATTGTCTCAGAGTTTTAATAAGATTTATATCTGTAATGCATCAGCCTAAATTTGAAAATGGATCTGGATTGGAAATAAATATTATTTCATAACCCATTCTACTTTTAATATCGGAATTCTACATTTTAAAGGTAAAATCGATACATGATATATATATGTTGAAACAGACGCGTGTTAACATTTTATAAGTAAATTATCTTGAACTTGCTCCTAAATCTACCAAAAAACCACTGAACTCTTTGCATTTTAATTGAATGTCAACTCTTTTTGAGTAAATGGTTTTCCAGATCAATGTTAATATGTCAATGGCTTGGTTTGTTAAAATAATAAATTAGGCTTCGTTTACTGAGAAAAAAATTCTTGTGTATATTTTTTATCATGATATTTTCATATCATCATAATCATATAACCGTGTCAAATATTATTTAAATTAGGTGCCAAAACTGTACACTAACTAAATATGGGGAAAATAGTACCAACATTGTGTAATTAATATCAAGTTTGTTGTAAAGAGATTGGCTTTAAATATACTAATTTCTCCTTTATCGTTTGCGAAAGTAAAATATTCGGAGGTTTCGTTAGTGGGTTAATATTACGTAGAAATTTTGTTAGTTTCATTAGTACGTAATAGCAGATTTCATACATGGTAATCTCAATTTTATGTGTAAATAATTAAAAATGTTTGATAGCCTTATAAACTACATGAACGAATTTAATTCAAATGTTTACGTATCATTGAGATGGCAAAGTAGTTTCTATCGATTGTGATTCTTTTAATATTTAAATCGACAGATTAAATAAATCCAGTGTATATGTTTTCCCAAATCGAAGCACTATCTCGCTGAGGAAGCGTTGAGCTGAATAGGATTTCTTGTCGAATTTATTTGTGGTAGGTGCTAATGTTTTCGCGAGTCGTTCAAGGAGTAAAAAGTTGTAAGCAGAAAAGTGAAAAAGGAACTTACGTTTTTTGATATTTGTGTCCTTTTATTTTATCGATTCCTAACTGAAACAGCCGTGTTGAAATTATATTGTAGCGTTAACCAGGGTCTTACTGACTGAAGTACTGATTTAGTACAAAACGCAAAACTAATGTATAATCTTCAAATGAACCCAATTGACACTTCTGGTTATACTCAAAATACGAAATTACAAAAAAAGAGCTCCTTCTACTTTGCAAATAGTTTTATATCAAATTATAAGCCTACTCTGTTGTGAATTTGTTTACTATTTAGAATTTTCGTTAAAGAATATTTCTTCTTTGTTCATGTAATAACAAATAAAAACCCACAAGATCACCAACGCATAGAGTTCGTTGTGTCAAAATGGAACCAATTTTATATAAAAGCTAATTCTAATATTGTACGAAAATTTAGGGCTGAATGACTTAGATATTGAGGATATAAGCACCGAGATGGTGAATCCATTCATACGATTATTGCATTGATTCCAATATTACAAGATGAAAGCAATTTATGCAATCTTGGAATTCCCTTCATTTTTTTATTGGGTATGCATGATTGGAATGCTTTAGAGTCAATACATTTTCCGTCCCCCAAACAGCTCTACAAAACTACGTAAAGAACATCTTTTACTTTGAAAAATTAACACAAATTAACACAAATTGGACAAGTACTTCTGCTTTTCTTTGTGGAATTAGAGACCAAGAATTTTGTTTGATTTTATAGAACATATCAAAACTGAAGTTTTATGAATCTCATGCTCTTGTACTATGGTACAAGATCATTTACTTCATAGCGAGAAGAAGCGTTAAAAACAAATAGCGGTACGTTGTATTAATATTTATTTAAATTCCGGAAGTGATTTCCAAATAAATAGTATCATTTATCCCTTCGTAAAAGTTAATTCACCTGCAGGTCCTGTATGCTGCTAAAACATATGGGAAGATTTTATCATCTGTGCGGCTACGAGTAATTAAACGCCTTAAAAATCTCGGCCCATTAAATAATACGCAAGTCCTGAACTAATCAAAAAAAATAAACGAAACGAATTTTACACTTTCGAGTTATACAACAGCCTCTGTTATATGGACGCGGGTGTTTTGTAATTTAGCTGATTAAATGAAATCAAATTTTATAGTCTGTGTCCCACTTATCCCACACGTGCTTACATATATTATGGATATAGTTCAAACACAATAAATATACAAATGTATGTATATGGGTTTGCAAAAATTTTCTGGTTGCTTATAAATGGACCCAAGGCATCTACAAGATACCCTGAACACATATCAAGTACCCAAGTTGTCTAGCCAAGCTTGATTGAAACTACATGTTAAAATGGGACTATTAAACATTTCCCTGTTTCTGGTCAGGTAGGAAATAAATTTACATTCAGACTAATTGGATAAGTAAATTCCGTGTTCGTGTTGAGAAAATGAAGAAACATATATAACTTATTTGTGGCTGGTTCGTTAAAACGAACATGTTTTACAACCTCAAAAATGACACAAGAACAAAATCAGGAACATGAAAGTCAGATAAATTATGATTGAATTGAAAAAGATTGAGTAAAAATAATTTTGTGAAATGTTTTTTAAACCAGAAGCCGAACAGCGGCAAGTTTCTCTGTTAATAAAATGCAATGATAATTTCTTGAAAATTTTCGGGCGTTTTAAATTTCTCATAAATAATATTAACTAGATTTAAAATTCGTTTCTGAAAATAAATAGAACCGGCATGGAAATCGTTTACCTTTTTCTATGCCTTTTTCAGATTGTGTCATGCTTTTATGCCACGAGTCACTTGCTGCCAGACACGCTGTTGCTATCAAGGACTCTGTCGCAGTTCGAAAGATGCACGTTTACAATTTTATCAGCAAAACTGGACAAGGGCTCTTCGAATGGTATAAGTGACAGCTTTTACGAAATAGAACCGCAAAAGGTAGGTAAATTTTTGAATTCAAAAATATCGTTTGAACAGAAATTTCACCTAACGCATTTATCTAATAATTAAGAACCAAGTCACAATACGTTTCTTAGTGGACTACAAGCAAAACTGGCACCATTTCTTGGATATTTCGCACTCAGGTTTGATATGTGATGATAAATCAAGCTACTTTGTCACACGGTACGTTCTACCCAAAAGCTACAACTTTTCGGACATCAAATATCCCTTTGATAATCTTGGATGCAATGTGTTGGTCTATTTAAGTCCCCTAAAGTGCAAGAAAATTTGGTTAGTTCAGGACTCTGGTGACAATACACTAGCTGAGTGGATGCCTGACGATGTCCTGTCTGTACTAAAGGGCAAGCCTCTTAAAATAGAACCAAGCCATGAACTTAGTAGTTATCAGGCCTTGAGTACTACGTTTCCAAAATATGTGTTGATAGTGCAACCTACACAATTAGAGTTCCCATTAAATTTTTTATTTGCACTACATTTTGACAGTATACATGAGATGCATTATAACCAATATCAAACGTTAAAGTGTGTAGTTCAGGTTAGTACACGCAATGGAAAAAGCAAAGAGTTTATCACACAATCAATTCTTGAAATTAATGATTGGAAAATAGAAAATTACATAAAGCAGTTGCGAGCTACTTGCAATAAGTTTATACTCGAGGGCTTAACTAAATCTCAAAACAAGTGTGTCGTGTGCTCACCTGAATCCTGCGGTTGTTTGCTAACGTATACAGTTCATTACACTATGCAGGAAGACTTTGGCTCTCAAAGTTCAAAACCATCTAGATTCCTCCCAATTTCATGGTCTGTTATAGGAACAGAGCCATGCAGTCATCAAAATCTCGTCAACTGTATTCAATTGAATGACAACGTACGGTACTTGACAAGCTACAGAAAGGAACATTCCATTGATTTCATAATGTTGCTGATGGTTTTTCCAAATAGTACATTTTACAGTAGAAAAGGGTTAGCTCCAGTGGGATATGGAGTGCCCACTATTTTGCCACTTGTTGGAATAAAAATAGCTCAATCATCTGAGTTTTACTATGGGTTCAGAAGAGACGTCGAAGGCTATAGGTATGTTACATGCGCAAGTGGTCTAGGTCTCAAATGGTTTGTATCGCTCGTAGGCTTCTTTTCAATTTTTGACTTAGCAACTTGGATTACACTAGTAAGCTTTAGTTGTTGCGCAGGAGTAATATTTGTAAGGTGTACATTGAGAAAAGTAAACATATCTGATTATATTTGGTACGGTATGTTCAGCTATGTGATCCTTTTAGAACAAGGTTTTACGGTTCCGAAAGGATTTAGATTGCCCAAGTGTCTTGGTAACATAAGCGTTTTAATGCCATTATATAGCAGCTGGATACTTGCAGGAATTGTGATAAGCAACGGATATCGTGGGGCAAATATCGATAAGTTGATTGCTCCAATTCCAGAAACAAAATTTGAAACGTTTGATCAAATTATGGAACACAATTTCACAGTTCATGCGGAATTTCATAACGCATACGTACTGGATTACGAAGAGTTTAAAATCTCGCTACTCGGACATGAGAATGTTGGGGAAAATGATTTTGCTCAGAAGGAAAAGATAGAAAATTATTTAAGGGCGGAGTTTATTAAGTATAGGGAGGCTACAATACCTTTTAAAGCATTAGCTATTGTGTTAGATTTCATGAAGATGCTCAAAACTGAAAGAGGTTTAAAAATGATGGTCAATCGAAAACGGTTTAAGTCCGAATCCAATTTTACCCCATTATCCAATGGAATTAATAACAAGTATGAGAAAGCTATTGCCTTGGTGACTTCAAATTTAAAAATTCCGGTAACACATGGCGACGTTCTCGACTCCACAAATGCTGACATTGTTGTCGAAAAACTTTCAAAATGCAGTGTTGAAGCTTTTTTGGGAAGCTTTGGATCCGTTCTAAATATAGCGGCAATGTTGACTAAATATTTAAAATTGAGTCTAGGAGACGAATTTCGTTATAGTCCCAACCAAGTTGCTGTAAGCAAGGAACCGCTTTTGCCATTGTACAAAACCAAAATATTTTTCAATATACCTGCAAACATGCGACAAAGCTTTACAGGATGGGTTCTTAAGTTATCAGAGGCAGGCTTGGAAGATTTGTGGATTAAATGGGCGGATTATTGGACTATTTGGAATTATAACAGGGAAACTTCCAGCGGCAAGTTGCCTCTAAGAAGTGTTAGCTTGTATGAAACTAATGTTCGTGTAATTTTTCTTCTATTTATTGTGTTAGAATTTGTTCCTATTTTGATATTATTAGTAGAAGTTATTAAGCCTTTTAACTGTAGGTATAGAATAAGTAATGCAATTAGCTTTATCTGGGGATGCCAAAAGCAAATATTTTCTAACTTGCACTCTTACATATTCTTTTATTGTCGTATTCGCCACACTACTGTCGTCCACTTAAATTAGTATTTGGATCCGGGAACAGGATTTTCCAGTTCCAGTTTTCCGTTATGGTGTAGACATATTTTATGGTGAATGAAGTGTTCTAACAACATTGCTTATATCAATGACACTTATTGGACATTTAATTAAATTTGGACGTTATGAATAATAAACACGATTGAACGAAAAATTGTCAACATTACAAATAAGGTTTTAATTATAAATGTCCGGAATACAGGCTGACATTGGTTTTACCAGAATCTGCAGACTCTGTATTTATCATTTTCCTCGCAAATTTAACTTATGGTAAATATAATGGTTTTCTTGGAAGTATTTGTTAAACGCTTTATTGCAAAACCTTCGTGAAAACAAAATTGACTTTGTAGAACAAAAAAATAATTTGTCAAAAATTAATTAGTTTCCTTGGTAAATATTTATCAATTCACTATATTTTCTATAATGGTTGCTTTCATGTAAGACGCAAATTAGTAATAAACTGATTGCGATTATCAGCAATAACAAACAATGAAACGCACTATTAAAATATTACTATAGTTTTTCTATAAATAGAAAATCATTATGAAACAATCGAAAAAAATATTTCGAGTCAATTGTAACTCATTAGGAATTACAATTTTAATTACGGTATGGCTTTAACAGACGTATCCATTTTATTGTCACACGAATAAATAGTTATATTGATTACTTAGGCGTCTAGTGTTCGGTGGAAGCTTGTCAGATAAACTTCGCTGCGATGTTTTTTTTTAAATACACTGGATTTTACAAATATGTTCCATCCAATGGTGCCATCGCTCATCAATAAAATTTTTGATGAGCATGATCAAAGTTGTCGGTTAGACGGATTTGAAAGTCTGTAAAAGCTTCGTAATCTATATCTGATGCATAACAAAGAGGACAGCAAATTACAATTATTTCTCGAGGATTTGAATGTAATTTAATCAGTTTTCCCTGCATTATTTCTTGGAACTTTGGAAAAGTTGCGATTTCAAAATATTGTGGGAAATGGGTTTAGCTTAAATAATGTTTTTTTAATAAGTGTAATTAATTTCAGAAATTATTGAGGCGGTTGTGTCATAGTTACTTTTATAAAAAGACTTTAGAGGTTTGTGGAAATAAACGTTTTATAGGCAGCAATCAGTTGTCAACTTGGATGAAAATAGAAAATGGCAGGTCAGCACTTCGGTTTATTATAAATATGCTTTTTTAATTTAATTAATTTGTCTAACAAAATTGTAGTTTAAGTTGAATAACTGTTTTCGTAAGAAGAATGATTAGTTGTTTTAGATGGATAAAGATACAAACTCAGCTTGATGAGTTGAAAAGTTGAAATCAGTTGAAATCATCTAAATCCTTTTAAAAATGGACAAATGGCCAACACGTGATTTTTTTGCAATAAAAAGAGAAAAATAAGATTTTTAATTAATTAATTTTATTACCTGAAAAATAACCAAGCAAAGGAGAGGAAAAGCTTTTGATGATAAGGCGGCAAATTCTGTAATGAAAAATGCACCCGTTTTTGGTTTCTTTGCAAAAAACAAGCTCATGGTTTTCATTAGAGGTACCAATCCATTAAGAGCATTGAAATGGGTCGTCATTTTACCAGTGAATATTTCTCACAACAGCGAAGTTTATATAAAGTACGCTCAAGTATAGGATGTACATTTCCAATAAACGAGTTGTCTAACTATAAAAACAAACAAAAAACCCAGAATAAAAATATTTGTTTTAGTAATTAACAAGATAATAATGACTAAATAAATTATGTAGATTAGAAAACAACTCATTTAGGGTAATGCTGAAATTTTTTAGACGAAAATTTCATTAATCATGTTGAAAAAAATACTTGTTTTTCTTGCATATTTTGGCTTCTGGTATTCAATAGAAACTTGACACATTAACTCAGTTGCAAACTTTTTTTTAAATCCAAGACTATTTACAGGCATGTTACATACAACGAGATCTTCAATTGTCGAAAATTCTGTTTTCAATTGGTCTCAAAAATGGAAATATTCTACTATTCTAAAACGGTCTTCTTATTTGACCAATATTTTCAAATATATTGTCTATATCCTTCGTATAATTGGTGCTACCCCACTACATATCACTACAGTAAACCTAAGTTTAAATGATGGACAATTTTGCCTTCAAAAATTCAATTTCTTAACTAAATCGAAATATTACCTATTTTAAATATTTTTCCAACTTTTACTTATTATAACGGTTTCATACACAGTTTTTCATATCATAGTAGGAAACTCGAAACCAACTCATTTCTTTAGACTTACTGTTTTACATACATACACCTTGAATAACAAAACCGGTCAGTTTTATATTTCATTTGGAGAAAACGTTTTAACTGCTCAGTTTATTCACTTTTTTCTATCCGGTAATGCGATAATACTGAATACGCTCATTAAATCAGCAAAATTATGTGAATTGTTGAATTCCTGGATATTATATCCATTTGCTTATGCAGTCGTATTTCCAGTAGGCCTTGCAAAAATTATCTGTTTTCCAAATTATTCCCAATTTAACCAAACGACGGTACGGGTAATTAAAAGCTGCATTGTATGTTGCTTCTTGAACGCCATTGGATACGAGTATATGGTAACCAACTGTTTTTCACAAAATCCAATTTGCAGCGATGTGGATATTTATGTAACGTTTATAACTGCGATTTTGGGACCCTTGCTGGTGTTTTTTGTATTTATGAATTTTATAATGATTGCAATTTTAAATCTTCTTACATTACAAGGTTTTGAACAAATTTACACGGTAATCAAATCCAACCTAAGTTTGGGAAAACCGCTCAATTGGAAATTAGTACTTAAGCTGGTAATGTTTATACGTAAGCAATATAAACTATCGGATAATATCTGTGGACCAGTTCAGTTAATTTTCGTCGGATATTCTTTTAGATCTTCTGTGGTGAACTATCTTATTGTTCTGGGATTTTTAAAAGGAATATTACCTGCTATGTTTGTGACATCAATACTCTTATTTTCCGCTTTTCAGATAGTGTTAACTTTGTTTCTAATTAATATCAGCTTTAGAGTTGTTCAGGAAGAGAGAAAACTCGTTCAAATTTTAGTGGATATTTCGAATAAAGGATCTAAGGTTCAACTTGAGGTACGAAATTTTTAGCTCAAATTGGTGCATAACATAATTGCTTATTGTTGTATCAAATTATGTTTATTTGTGTTTTTAGAAGGAAATGTTCAACTACTAAACTACTTGACAATCAAACCGTCAACGTACTGCCTTTGTAGAATTATTTATTTTAGGCGGGGCCTCCTTTTTGCTGTAATAAAAATATTGCATTTAATTTGGTTTTGGGAATAATTTGTTTACATAATTTGCTAATGTGGTTGACTTATAGATTGCAAGTGGCTGCACAACGTACGTCATTGCAATTCTTCAGTTAATAGAATTTCCGAACAATAGAGACTGACTATTTTGAGGCTGTACAAAGGATACTACTACCCATATTTTGGTGGAATTAAATGTACGCTGAAGTCAAACCTTTCGGTATACATAATGTGAAAAAATAATAATTAAAATTGGAATGCAATTAACTTTACGATTTGACGAGAGATTTTTAAAACGTCGCTGGATAAGAAAACCAAAAGAAATTAGTCATTACTGCTTGTAACATTTATCGTAGTTAGTACTGTTTTGCAAATTCAAAATACACAAATAGCAATTTTCGTCAAATTTAATAAAAAGAAAAAAAACATGTCATTTATGTTTTTGCTATCAAAACTGAACAAATATTTGTTTGTTCAATGCGTTAGATGGACAACTTTGCGAAATATTTTTACTCACATATTTAAGAAACATTATGTTTACTCTTCAAACTTACTAATTTATTGTCCTTCTGAATTAAATGCAGAAATGACGGTAGTCAATATGATTTGTTCAGGAATTACAAGAATTAAAATTATTATGCAGAGTCAATTTAAGTGGTTAATCCATAAAGTTAAAAACAATATATTTAATTATATCGATGGATTGGTAGGTGGTACTGAAATAAAAGCTCTATACTTACCCTTATATACAATTACATTTCGATTTTGAAATACGTTAATTAAATAAATCGTAGTTAAACTTATTTTGCAAAAAATACATAATTTGGGGAGACGTATTATTATTTTCTAATTTCTTGTTTAAGTTTCTATACAAATGCTACAGAAAATTGTATACATAAATAAAAACACAAAACACCATTCAACTAAATTCTGACATACTTAGTATTTTTTCCAAAGTTAAGGTCCATAACAACTGGCTCCTACATCACATTGCCCTGTTATTTATAAGCCATAAAGTTAAGTGGTTTAGGGGTTCTATTCTCTAGCGCAAATCCGCATCAACGTGATAACTTACGTAAACTCGGTGTAACGACAAGATAAGTATTTGATCGAACTTATATATCTTGCTATGGATGTAAAGCATGGTATGCAAGGCCAAGAAAGTAGATTGGTAATGACAATAATATGTAAGGAATGTTAAGTATGCCCTCTTCTGCACCCTAACATTCTGGCTTTAGTGCGACCAACTCATCAGCATATTAGTTTATTTCTTACAAAAGTGGGAGAAATTTTATTGTTTTTATAATGCACTGTTCGCTAGAGATGCTTACAAAAACAAAAAAATTGAATCAAAAGTCGTCGAAGGGAATCAGAACGCTTTTTCAGCGACAATTTTTCAAGGATGGTTATTTTACTCACAAGTAAGATCGCATATGCGCCGAAAACAAAGCTTGTCTTAACAAATTTGATTACAGCTCAGTCAGCAAGCCCAGTACAAAACGTGATTCATACAAGGTTTATGCATTACACGATATAGTTGACTTTAATATTAACAAGCATTTATGCTTTTAATTTACTTTCCAGTCAAATTACTATAGCTCCAACTGGCAGATGACAAAATGTGATAAATGTGACTCACAAATAGGATTTTTAAAAGCTTACTTTCAGTGCATTAAAAAATGTATAATTTTTTCTAATGAAATGCTAAAAGTTGTTTGGCTTTTGTAGCCTTTTTACATGGATTAAAAAATGGGATTGACGTCATCTTATTTTTCATCGGCCAATAAAGCTATCCATTAGGGTAAAATATTTGATTCTTACGTATATTTCAAACACATTTTATTACCACTTAACAAAAAAGCAGACTCAATTTATTAATTGCCAAATGCCAAATATTTTCTCGAAACACTAAAAGCTGACATTCGTAAGTCTGTATGCAGACAACCAATAACCGTTGCTGACATCATAATCGCAACTTTTGTCACTTTCAAAAAAAAAAACATATTCCGTTCCAAGTCGATGATCCGAAAAGTATCTATTTCCACCCAAAATATATATATTTATAACAAGAAAAATCTTAACTACGTTCAAAAACAGAGTAAGCCAAATTATCGAACCAAGGTATAATTAAATTTGGGAATATATTAGTTCAATTCATGTTGTTCACAAAGCCCAATCTTTCATCAGAAACCAGCAAATAAAATCGATCAAATTATAAATAAAGTTTAATATTTAGAGAAGTCTATTCGTGCTCATTTTGTATATTCACTTTTAAAAACTAAACTTAACATAAGTGATACCAACTTAAGTAAACATTTACGTAATTTTTGCTTACTTCGTATGCTTATTTTTACCAAATTTTGTAAGTTTTAAAACTTGATCGGTTTCAAACATAAACCTCCCTTCATTTTTTTGAGGCTTTAGGCAACATGTTTCATCTAAAAGTAAATTGGAGTAGACCTACTCTGAAATCATTGTATTCCTTAGAGTTGAGGATTTTGAACAAAATCACGTTCAATTCGTTTCCATTCACACTACTTGAAAGTAAAAACGGCACAATACAGATGGGAACAAAGCCTGGCTTCAAGTCAACATTGAAATGGATCTTGATGGCTCACATTCTACTTTATGCGACCAAGGGTGCATTTGTGGCCAAATCTCTTTCCAACATTACCAGAATCACTGGAATTGAATTGACAAGATTTGGTTCCTGGATGCTAAACCTTTGCTTAGGAGTTTTGGCATATACGTTTCCCTTGTACAAAAGTGATGAGCTAACTGCAGCCGTTAATAGTTTGATAAACATCGAATCGGTAAGAAATTCTAAAGGAATATTCTTCCTGGTTTTAAAAAGCATGCTTGTTTCGAACATCATGCCAATTCTTTACACTACAAAGGCGTTATTTGCCACTAGTGACCCAATAACTGCATATTTGAAACAAAGCATTGAACACTTTTCAATTACTCAGAAAATACTAATCATCATTTTCAATTGTTTCGACATTTGGAACTACTGTTATCGTTGCAGTCTTACCGTTTTCTTAGTATACGCGATCATGCTACCAAGTTATTCTGCAACGAAGCTTTTGGTAAGCAAAATTTATAATAGTCAAGCAAATTACAAAATTTCATTTCTTAAGCTTCAACAATCAATTTCAGAATATCAACAAATTGTGATATATGCAGAAATGGTTAATAGTTGCTTTCGTAGCAGCGTTGCTCTACCTTATAAAATAACTGTGGTTATATATGGTATTCTGTTAGGAACTGCTGTCTTGGATAGAGACTTGGAGACAACAAACTTAGTTGCATTTGGCGTGGCACTTATCACGTTAGTTATATTGTATTCATTTCTAAAAGCTGTATATTCTATTCCAGGAAGGGTAAATGCAGTAAGTAGAAGAATAAAAGTTGGTTGGACAACTATGCTGGCAAAACGAGTAAAAAGTGCAGGTGGTTCGACAAAAGTGTTGCGTGCTCTAAAACGTGATGTGAGAGCAATACGGGATATTCGATTTTATTTTGGAGAACTTAACTATTATGAAAATAATACATGCGTCAATATTTTAAAATTCATGATAGACTCTACAGTAAGCTTATTGCTAATGCGATAAAGTCTTGAAATATTTACTATGATTTGGCTTAAGTGAAAAGCAACTTAACTTCTTAACTAATGTTATAGTGAAATATGGACTAGTTATAAAATAATCAACGTGGTCTACTTGCTCGATTGGATAAGCAAAGATAATGTTTAGGTTTATGTTAAGTCAATACATTTGAATGATTAATACAACAGATTGCATTTTTGCAATACTTAACACTAATGAAAAGGTGTGGTTTATACTGCTCTGCTTTGTTTTAGATAACATTAAGTATAGCTACTTAAGAAATCTTGTTGAAGATATATAATAACTAATAAGATATAAATGAGTTGTTTTATGTGTACATCCGGCACAATTTGTTCTGAAATATAATGCGTAGTGTCTCTAGATAGTTAAGAATATAAATTTTTCTAAAATTTCTCTCTCTTTTGGTACCCTTTATTGCCATGTAGTGGATTTTTTAATTATTTATTTTTGTTTCGTTACTCCATTTAATTGAAACTTAAATTTACGCTTGGACAGTGAAAAAGATAAGGTAAGGGATTGTTACCAACTGAACATAAATTGGAAAATAAATAAATTAACACAAGACGATTTGGCAGAGCTTGACCACTTTGGCCAAGTCAAAGATATATTGTGTACAACGCACACTATCTATTCTTGACTTGGCTACTTGGCTGAGACGAATTTTGTGTTGATCGGATAAGCTGTCTCTCATCGTGGTATTGGGATCCAGAAACAAGGTAGATGAGTAGGTAGGGTTTCACTGTCGTGAAAAAATGGAAAGGGGGAATTAGATTGGTGATGTGATTATGTGTGTTCTTCTCGGCATAATATAGAGCGCAGATTATGTAAACACAGTCTAGTTTTAATACTACATATTGATAACTATTTGTAATTTTTCTAGATGTACCATGGAAACGGCAGTGCACTTAAAAAAAACTTTGAACATTTTAGATACTTTAAGCAAGCACAAGCAAATACATTTGATTAGCAATTAAAATCCTTTTAAATTAATTTTAAAGTATGACACATTGTGGTAGACGTTTGTGTTTTTACAAGTTTTCTAAAAGTTGTAGACGTTAATTTATACAGTTAACTTATCCATTTTATACAATATAAGAGTGTTATACTTTACTTTTATTTTTGGGTCAAATAGTTAATAATACTATTGCATTCTTACCTGGGTAAAACTAATTAAACTCAAAAGTAATTAACTTTGTAAAATAACTATTTGTCCATATTATTTGGTACCGCTACTGAGAAATGTTCGCAACTTATAAATTTATTTCAAATAAATTTATTTAGATTTAATACAAGCTAATCGACTATCGGCAAATAATCTGTGACCTTAACATACAATTAAAAATAGGATTGGACCAGAATTTAAATAAAAACTAATTTACAAACACATACATACATGAAATGAAGAAAACCTTTCGAATAATTTTGCTGGTTTATGACGACTGTTCATACAAAATCAATTTTGATACACTCACTGAATTCAAAGAGAATTTTACGACACGGGAAAGTCACTTTCAGACAATAGAGTTTTCCAACAAACACGGAATCACGCCCAAAATAAATTGAATTTGGTCTTTTGACAAGTAATTTTCGCAAACTTTAAATTTCAAAAGCTCTGTAAACCGAAATCATTGTCCAGAACTTTGAATTAAAACAGAAGTGTATGTTAAGTGGAAACTATCAAATTATTAACGTTGAAACCAAAAAAAATTCGTTGAGAGAACTTCACATCAGCAAAATTCATTGAAATGGATCATATTCATCACTTTATAAAATTTCATTTTACTAGCTTTTATAAAATGGGTAGCCTTACTTAAAGCTGTAGATGAGGCATGATTTATTAAATAGTTTCTGATGTGAAACGCGTTTGACTTTTATCAACAAGGATTAATTTTATGTCCCTTCACAAGAATATTACTTTTAAAGTCCGTATTGATTAAACCTCAAATATATTACTATAAATTATTTACCAAGAACTCAGGTAAAATTTTAATTTATAATATATTTTAAATCTATTTTGTAATTTAAATGTTAACTTATATTTTTTCAACTAATTAAAATTTTATATTATATTAAAATTTGTTATTGCTTTATTTCTTTAACAGTATCAAATTAACTGCAAAAATCTGCAAAGGTCCTATTTGTGTATGACTAAATTTTTAAATTTTTATACTGTTTTAGTTCACAGAAAAATGTATGCGTGCTATGTTTGCACACGTCTAGATTGAACAATTGAGTTAGGTATGTATGCATTTTTTCAATATTATTTTACCATCTTTTCCAGTGGTTCATACAATATGCTCATGAATCTACATGAACACGCATGAAGAAATTGCCCATAACCTCCTGCATGAATGGATTTCAGAAATATTATTATGATGGCGGATGTCCTTTGTAATATATGTGCAATTTGAATAGTGGCATGTCAAACCCTTGTCAAACTGTTCAATTTTAATTAATTTATCCCTCATGAAAAATAATTCCAGACCGGTTTTTGGTGAATTTGTGGACACAATCAAGTACTCCTACCGTTCTCTACCGTTACTCTTAACGCCGGAGTTACCGTAAGTACAAAAACGAATGTTGTCTTCCTAATAGCTTTATGCCATTGAAAACGCATTGCATGCTGTAACTTGAGCTTTCACAGATTAGTTTTTACAAAAAAAGAACAAAAATATTAACCTCAGACAGTAGAGGTCTCACAGCAAAGACGAAGGATTTTTCCGAATGCTTAAAATTCTGTAACCAAATTAGAGATTTCACTTACAATTGGAGTTGTTGAAAATCAACTAATTAAAGTTAAGTTAAACGACAAGATAATTACTTATTAAAAATAGAATAAAGTTTTTCATTAAATTAATACAAAATTGATTTACAAACCGAAGATCTAATACCGTTCAAAAAATCGTGTTTCGAATTGTTGTTACATGCATAAATTTAAACACACAAAATGTTTACATTTTACGAGATTAACAAAAAAATCCTTCCTTGTGTTCGATAATTATTTGCAGTTATAATGGTAAATAATGCTAAACATTTATTTGAAACCCAACACATTTTATGCATCCGTATGAACTTCAGAAATTATTCAATAAAGATTAGGGATTAATAAGTAAAACGGCATTAATTATGCCAGTAATTATAACTTCGTAATAATTCATTAACGACTCCTGGTTTAACGTGAATTGAATTCCAAACCTTATTGATATCCGACGTTTAGATCTCCATTTAAAAAAGTAGTACTGTTTAGCCTTATTTCTGTTATAAGTATGAAAGCAAGCTGAATTGTTCCTTACAAATTTTTGGCTACTCTCACTTATTTCTACTATAAAAGGAAGAATTATGATTACCGTCGCACTGGTAACTACTAGTATGAGACAAGCCAAATAAGTTATGCAAATTGGCAAAATTCGTCCACACTTAAGTGCCATCCATATGCAGGCTGTAATTATGACTTGGGTACATATCAAAAACATAGTTGCAGTAAGACGACACATGTTTTCAGCCCTCAACAAAATAAGACGTAGTTGAGTGTACAATTTGAGACAAGTCCATTCAGAAAAGTTATTTGGTTTGGTCACTTTTTTAAGACAAGTGGTAATTGTAAAAATCAAGCCAAACAATAAAATTACTATTATGCCAAGAAAACGTATAAATTCGGCAACGCAAATTGTGAACAGGACTAAACGTGTCCAAAAGATTACCAATATGACTAATAATTCTCGTTCGTAGCGAGACGGCAATACCAGGTCAACGATGTGGTAGTAAGGATCAAGTTCCATTAAAACTGTTGTTAAAGGTAAAACTAAAGCTATGGCAACACTTTCCAAGCTTATTGCAAAAAGTAGTAAGCCCATCCAATCCGTAGAATCAAGTCCTGCCACTGTGTAATCTGAAATTTAAAAAAGTTCAAATCTCGACTCAGAATAATATTTTCAAACAATTATTTTTCGGCTTACATTTCCTTTCATGTAGGCATATTTGATTAAATAAAGTTTTCATTTCCGGTGAAATAAAGTAGATTAGATATACTCCAACTTCATAAAATACACATGTACAGAACAGCATGCCAAAAACAATTGATACAACGTTTACAGTAGACGCGTGTTGAAATATTTGAATGAATGGCATTGCCAGACAAGATCCCAGGGTAAATAGGAAAGAAAAAAGGAATATAGATACCAGAAATGGTATATACTTTGGTTTAAATAAATAGTCGACTTTAAACAAAAATATGCCATTTTTTACATATACATGAAGTGGAACTGGATACATATATTTGAAAATTTGGTGATGTAGTTTCACCGCCTTTTCAACGAGTGGTGTAGCGAAAGAGTTTCTGTTGCGAATCATAATTGGTTTATTTTGAAATTTTAGTTAGGGTTGTAATTTTGTATTAAAGGGTTAATAAAAATTGAGTCAGGAAAAAATCCAGCTTAAGAATTTGAATCTACAGTTACCACCAAAAATTTTTGCAGCAATAAGTTTTAATGTTTTTTATTCTAGCCAAAATTCTTGTAAAAATTTAAATCAAATTTACGGCTCTCAAGGTTTCAAAACGTTTTTGAACTTGTTTTATACATACGAATCTAAAAACACTAACATAAACTATTAGTCAAAGCGTGTAGACTATTCAAATGGTGGGCTATAGTTTAAATGACTTTGAAGGCTTAACTTTAACATTGAACACATCCTGTTGTTGTACTTTGACGAAGAAAAACAACACGGAAAAAGTTAACGTGGAGGTATTTAAAAATTATTTAACTAAATGAAATCTCTAAATTTATACCAAAACTGGACGAGATCTATTGGGATTTGTCTGTAATATTTCTAAACTAAATATAAACTTTATAAACGTAGGAAAACATTACAATTATAAAAGTGTTTAGAACGGAGTAGGATTTGAATTTGATTAACAGGAAGCAAATAAATTCTAAAAGTCTCCACGTATTAAACATTTTATTACATAAAAGTGGATAAAAATGTACCAAAAATTTAAATTGTTTTGCATTGTTTTGATATATGGTTAGTAATTTACGTCTGGACGTCGGACGTGCCGAATTAGAAAAAAAGTTAACAAAATTGGAATAAAAAAATGCTAGTTTAAAACAATGTAAAAATCTAAATTGCATATTGATCAACATGACTTTGGTAGAACAACAAATTTTAATGAGAGACAACACAAAGTTATTGGCAATTTAAACTTGAAAAGCGTTTAGCCACAAAGTTTGTTTGTGTAAAAATAAATATATACTTAAAATTCAGCATAGCAGAATTACATACATTTCGAAAGTCAATAGTTTTCTAAACTAAACATGCTGAACGTTTTGTTTGCAAAATAGCTATTTAACTATTTTGTTCAAGTTATAGTACACATACGCATGCTTATTTTGTAGGAGTTTTAAAAGCTAGAAATGGAAAACAACAACAAAAAGATTAATAGAATTTTGCAAAGAATACACACAAATTAATTTCATGTTTTAAACTAATTGCTGTCAAGCTTACTTTGCAATTTCTGTAGAAGCGAAAACTTAAGCATTAGCGTTAAAAATATCCATTTTTTAAATTTAATTACTTCGTTTAATGATTTGATATCTTTACTTGTAAACAGGAATTTAAGTTATATTCATATTCAAATCTTATTATGTATGTAAACCAAATTTTGTCCTGGCAACATACAAATTTTAAAGGCTCTAGAAGCCTTATTATGACTCATACTGGAAAGTTTTGCGCGGTCAAACCAAGTCGACAAATATTGTTGAAAATCAACAAAATAAGCTAATTTATGTTATGACTGGTTTTGGGGCTTATACAAAACTAAAAGGTAATAAGCAGAATAATTTGTTTGAAGACCATTATATTCTAAAATTGCACAAAATAGTAAGAAAAGGCACACCGGCACTTACAAAATTACAAGTAAAATGAGAGAAAACGTATGCTTTCAAACTTCTAACTGTGACAGTTGAGTATGCCGAGTATTCCCCAAAGTATGATTCAAAATAGAACTGTAAATGTGAAAATATTGAAGAAATTTAAAATATGTTCGAAATACATATTTAAACCTAAGTTTCAAAACATTCAGAGAACTCGAAATATTAAACAATAAATTCTCAAAAAAAAACACTTTAAAGCAAAAATATACCTTGTTTGAAACATTTTCTCTCCCCAAACATCTCCAAAAACATCAAAAGTTTCCAAAATGCCATATTTCCAAAGCGTAAAGTGTTTTTTGTTTAAAACCCTCTTCAGACAGGTGGTAAATGTGAAAATTAGACTTAACGCTAAAATAGCAACCAGGCTAAGAAAACGTAACAAATTCGGATAGAAAAATTGTGAATTAGAATTATTTATTTCACAATATACAAGCTATTGGAAAGCAAATTAAAATCAGAATTGTTGTTTTAATATGCAACATAATTTTTTGAGAGGTAACATTCATTTATATAGTAATAAAAATTTAATCCATTCATCCATAATACGTAAAAAAATATTTTGCACTTAAATATTTGATTTAATATATTTTGGTCAGCCTGAAGATTTGCACAACTTAAAATGCGAAACCGGTCACTCTAGCCGTGTTTATACTGAAGAAAGTTCATGACGTTTTGCTCGTATTTTCATACAACCAATTGGTCAAATTGGTTGAACCTTGACAGATTTTAAGTATACGGCTTAATTAAGGCAGCCAACAACTAAACATTTCCACCGCCTTGTTCATTAGCTAGTGAATGTGTTCCTTTGGGAAAGTTGACGGTGGCGCCAATATTCTGGTGGTTGCTACGCAATATTCTACACACATCCTCGGCTAATTATTCAATGGTAAACAAGACGACTATTTCCAATTCAAACAGCAATATGATATAATAAAATATTTTAAATCCAACTAATGACCTTTGCTGATATAAGTTCATACAAACCCTAAGTTAGAACGTAGCTGGCTGCGAGTTTAAAAAATGAATAGTTTGCCTACTTTAAAATAAAAATCTTAGCAAATTGGAAGCACTTTTTTGTGAAATGAATGGAAAAGGTAACAAAGGATTTGGGTAGGATAAGATAAGATAAATTTAATGTACAAGTTGATATGATATTTTAAAATTGTTCCAGCTACATTTATAACCTGACTTGCAATTTATGTTTTATAAGTACATTCACTGTTCTTGATATTTTTCTCTTGTGTTGCTGATTAGTTGATGCAAAAAAAATTATGTACTTAATGTGTTTTTATGATGGAATGTACTTACTAAGATACTTGTAGAACGTATTGAGGTTAAATGATTATGACACTGTACTAGTTTAATGTGAAAATTTAATGATATGGTATATACCTAATGGTGTGTATAATGTTTACACTCTCCAATACAAATGCGCACTTGCAATTTTCGATTCTGTAAATGACTTGTTATAACTCAGACTCACTTCGT
Source organism: Entomobrya nivalis (assembly GCA_034695485.1). NCBI lineage: Eukaryota > Metazoa > Arthropoda > Collembola > Entomobryomorpha > Entomobryidae > Entomobrya > Entomobrya nivalis. The sequence goes on along the minus strand of JAQFZH010000566.1, from coordinate 781 downwards.
TATGATTCATTATTTTATTGCTGTAAAATATTTGTTTTGTGGTTTCATGGGTCTATCCCGAAGGAAACCGTTAATAAATACATACATACATACAAAGGATTTGGGTATTTTTATGCATTTACTGGGTGGCATAGTGTGTTGGGTTGGAAAAAAGCTTATGATTCCTACATGTTTTATCTTGTGAATGTTGTCGTGGGGGAGAATAACTATTATACAACTCACGATGAGACAGAGCATTGCAAATAGTAGCACTCGAGTAGCTCTTCAAGCGAACAGACCAATCCTTTGTGTAAGGAAGCTTTCAGCTTATCAATTGAGCGACAATATTTGCTTATAGCGACAATATAAAGTCAATCTTTCCGTAAAATTTTCTTCGTAAAAACTTTAAAAATCAAAATCTCGATGGCAACCAATTCCAATCAAATTCATTTTTGAAGGAGTTATTTTTTCTTGGCTGAGCTATGATGCATGTTTTGGTAGTTGATTAGAATGAGGTTATGTGTCTCTTATCAAGCTTTATATCGTCGGTCAAAATCTGATAAAATATTTTCTACATGGATGAGTATATACTTTTACATATACTTTTCTGTTTTTAAGTACTAACATTACTACCTTATAACATCACTTACTCGTATACGCTACAACAGTTAAATAACATTTCCTAGCTGCGCAGCAGTAAACTGAATTTTTAATTGCTTCCGTGTAGCTTATGAGTTAAAATCAATATTTTTGCTTTCAGCTGAACAACTTACATTTTGTATACGTGTCCAATGTTTAGTAC